>JAMKCH010052953.1:0-88446 GCA_023653785.1 Ophioderma brevispina
TATACCTTCTGACGACCATTATATCCGCGAATGATCTGTTTGAAGACCTTTATCTTACATAAACTTCGAGCAAAGGATTAAATGGAATTTTATCCAATTACTTGGCACCATTTTGGATACATATCGTTTATAATTTTAACGTTAAAAGAAACAGGACTAACCTTTTTCTTTAAATATACGTCAAGCCCTATGTTTTTCATCATTATCAATTGTGCTTCTTTTGAGTGTCCATTATATTTACAAAAGCGGTCATTATTATTTAAACCTATGAATATTCATCAGACCGTTATTTTTTCCGAAAGTGGTTCCTGGACACTTCCGGAGAAAAATAACGGTCTGATGAATATTCATGGTTAAATAATGTAGGACAATTGAACAAAAGAAAATTCTAGAAACACCTCAGCCTCAGCGAAAGAACTGATAAGTCAATATAAAAACTTATTGCGAACATCAGATTACCATCTACATGTTAGCTTATCTGTCGATTACGATTCAGCCAAAGTAGTAATTGTAAGTCATGCAAATTTCTTCTTCACTATTTTAAAGGGACAATCGAAACATCTTGTTCTTTTATTGTTGAAATAAACGATGAAAAAACGGGTGACTCAATAGAAAAGCTTATTGTAATTATCGGATTACCATCTGCTTGTTGGCTAATACTTCGTCTATGAATCAGCCAAGATAATGATGGAAAGTCATGGAAATCTTTTATATTCGATTTCAAAAAGACAATTATTTTTTTTCTTTTACTTCACAATGGAACAATACCCGTAACGCCAGATCACTGAATACGGGATTTAAAAATAAAATTTAGGGAGAAGCGTATAAAAAGAGAAGGGAATCTCTGCCTTTGTTTTCTTTATATAAGCGCAATCGAGTGCTATCGATAGCCGAAAGACATTGCCTATTTAAGGATTGTCGCAGATAGGTTATCTTCTTAGCTAAAACTTTTTGAGCACTAACCTGCGTAGAGCACCGCGGATAACTCTGTATAAAGATCATAAATACGTGGTGTCAGAATCCGGGGCAGATATATGTGTGAAAGAGTTATTTGAATTGTACCTACTTAAATATCAAAACCTGCCTACTAAATAACCATTAGCCACGGATTAACCAGTCAATAGGATAATCTTCTCAACAGATGGGACCATTTCTAAATCAGATCATGCTTTCCCCGACAATAAGATTATCTCTTCAGAAGAGTAAACCTATTATACCGTGTGTCCCAAAAAACGCAACACTTGGTGGCAGGCGCCATAAGTTTTGAACAAAAGCACGTGACTACTTATTCTTTGTTTTAAGGTAAGATGGGACTGTTAGCTAATATTCCTGAAAAGTTCATAACGATGGAGTCAATATATTTTTTAAGATATGACCCCAACAATCAAGTAACCCGCAGAACCCATTTTACCAAAATGAGGAGCTGGTTAACCACAAGACTGGCAATGAAGAACAGAATGGCAAATACAATATTGATTGCAATAAATATTTACTTGCCCAAATTTCTTGCAGAACAACTTCTCCGGAGTCAAATGACTGTATTTACATAATTATAATTTAACTGATAGAGCTATGTGAGCCTGTATAAATCAACAAAGGACGCTTAAAGTGCGCTAGCGCAAACCGCAGTTTTCCTCAAAGTACGCTCGCGCACTTCGGTAAAATGTAAAGTGTGCGCTACGCTCACTTCGGGGAAATGTCAATAGTGCGCTACGCTCACTTCGGGGAAATGTCAAAAAAGTGCGCAAAAGTTCACTTCTAGAAATTCAAAGTAGAAGGAAGGAATGCTAAGAGCCGGATGTGCGCTCGATACTGAGCCAATCCTAATTTGTATATCAATAAATGGCAAAGAGGTGTGAACAAAACCTAAAATAATATATATTAGTCTTGGTTAGCACACATCCAAATGCTCAATTGTATGCGAATGCAGTTAGAGGGGCATTTTGTGAGGGGGAAAATTCTGGATTTGGAATTTTTAAAAATCTAAAAAGAAAAGACGAAAAAGTCTATCCATGCCTATCAGCAGCTTGCAAAAGTAATACACTTAAAAATGATCAGTGTGGTTAGAAATTGGACTAAAATAACGTGTTACTCAATCAAGATTTTGTAAATATTATGTCTTGAAACTGTCACAAATAACGTTATTCATTTCTCTGGTTATCTTGTGCGATTTTTTTACCATTTGTTGGCAAGTTTTCAACATCTTATCTGCAGGACTGTTAACAATACAATTATACAAGGGCCTATATTAAGTTACGTTAAAATGCGCAAAAAAATAGCAACGATTACGCGTTTTTAAAGACACTATCAGTGATTTGCTAATCAGAAAACGAAAAAAAAAAATCATCAAAAATCAGATTTTGCTTGTATTTGTAACAAAGTATAGGTGTCCTCAACATACCTGCAAATGATAGGACGAAAAGTCCTAATCGGACATTTAGTCATTAGTGTCCGTTCGGACACTACTTAAAACACGTAATTGAATGGAATTCGTCGTTATCTTTGAACATTGCGGTTTCTGCCTTTTCTGTGTCAATTTTCGGTGAAAGAAGAAACTTACAGGATTTCTACAGACTTACCCTTCACTTGTAAAGCTATTCCTGCAAATTTCAGGTATTTTGACCTCCTTCGGATAAATCACTGCATAGTGGCTTTAAACTCTGTGCTGTTAATTTACGGTGGATTCCTGCACGATCGAATTCATTCTGGAAGGTTCTTAAAATTGATATAGGATATTTTCATTGGTGGGATTCAAAAGCTATAATAAACTAGGGGGTTACGGACTTCGTTTCGAGATATTTAGTTTTAAAAACACCATTTTTTGCCAAAATTTGTACACAGTTCTATGGAAAATGTGATAAGGGACGCACCATTAGATATCTAGGGGGGGGGGGGTTAGGAATGTTTGAGAACAAAAAAAAATTCACCCTACGAGTGTGAAAGAAAAAAAAAAAATTAACCCTTAGGTGTGAAAGAAACAAAAAAAATTCACCCTAAAGACGTGCAACAGAAAAAAAAAATGCACTCAGAGAGGGACAAGAAAAAAAAATTCACCAGTTATGCCATTGTTAACAAAAAAAAAAAAAAAAAAAAAAAAAAATCACCCGGCCACAGAAGGGGACAAAAAAAAATCACCTTTATCATTGGTCTTTCTGGTTATCCTGTAGGAATCTGCCTTTTTGCCCAAAATGTGCACTTTTGTGATGCAAAATTAGAAAATTACAAATATTTTTACCATCGCAATGGTTAGGTTTGCTAAATGTTTTGCAAATTTTTCACCCCTAAATTATTTTTTTTACACTTTTGCAGTGCCATCGACATAATCGGGGTCGGATCTTGAAACTTTCTTAGGGGCACACCCCTTATATTTGATGCCAGGCTGTTCTCATGAGTATTTTGACCTCTTTTTGTTATTGACAGTGCAGGTCAACTTATTAATTAATTGGGGAAAAGTAAAAGTGTCACTGGGAATTGTCACAACGGTAATAAAGCCTGTTCAAAGTAATTAATATTAAACCTGAACGTGGACAGTCCTCTTTGTCTATGTGTTAGCGCGCTCGCAAGGGTGATTTTGAAAATATGAAATTTTGATTTTTTCAATGGGCTACACACTCATTATGGTAGATTATAGGTATAAAATAAACATTGATTTCGTAAATGTTTAGGAGGGTGGTGCCACTGGACATCGAAGTTTTGCATGTAAAGTCAATGGTTTTTTGGGATCCACTTTTGAAAACATCAAAAAAAGCTTGATTTTATTGAAGCTACTTCAACAAAAAACTTGAAATCAGAAGAATTTGTTTTTTAAAACTTTACTTTTTTTATTTTTTTCACTTTTTTGACACTTTGATTGCCAAAGGAAATGCACTTTGTTCAAAAGTGCATCATTCGGGTGCAGGCAATCAATTCAACAGCCAGTAAATAAACAGGCAGAAACCCTTGCATATTTTGCAACTCAATCATCCAGTGCAAAGTCTTTTGCCAGAGTAGTAATATACCAATTCACTATCGAAGTGATGACGTAATAAGCAGAAAACGGATCACCCTACGTGCATATTCGATCGGGGTTAAAAAACTGAAAAGCGTGCCCGGTAGGGGCCAGGTAAACGATTGGATGACGCAACACTTCGATTAGTGTAGTGAATTATAATTATGCACCTAGGTATCATTAGCCGTGTTTACACCATCGGGGGTAGCCCCGATTCACGCTCTGGTGGGCACGAGTCGGGGCTACTTTTACCCTCAATTCAAGTGTCAGGGTTGTCCATATTGTTTAGCTATCGCTTCATAGCAGGCGATCTTGTGGACATTGAATCGAGGTTAAAAGAAAAGTAGCTCCGACTCGTGCCCATCAGAGTGTGAATCGGGGGCGCGCTCCTATGGTGTAAACGCGGCTATGAGTATAGTACACGGAAACATGTACAAAGTATTTCAATGTTTCATGGCAGACAGAGAATGATCTAGGATGTATTGATTTGTAATTCAGAAAAGTCATATTGATCAGTTAACATAACATTGTAACGATCAATGCGTGCAAAACCATGGCGAACTGGTACATGTACATGATAGGTCTTCTTCTTGTGTTCATAGTCTTACTTGAATTACAACGAATGTGTGATTGCTTGGTGTGTACAGTACACCACTTGTCATGGGTGTAAAGGGACACAATGCATGAAAAAATAGTAAGTTATAATGAGAGACCACTTATACAATATCTTCCAACAAATTTAATTTAAAAACAATTAGGGTGCTTACAAGTGTAAAAAAAAACGAGAAAACTAACTAATATTTATTATTGTTAAGCTCGCTTCTCAACCCAAGGATGCGACATTACTGCCAGCATTTTATCAACCTTGAAAAGCAAGTGGCAAGTCAAGCAGCTCACACACATTGATTGGTAGGTGCTTAATCCCCTTGAGATGGACCAGCAGTGCAAAGAGGTTCTATATCGATTAGAGAGGCTAAACGTTACGTAATTCTTTAGAAAATCCAGTTCTCGCATGTTTTGCCGACCACCAAAGAATACATAGAGTACCAACAATAGAAAGCAATGGCTGCCTCCGCTTGTTCCACATTTACTGTGGGTGCCGCTTTGCATTACACTAATCGGTAGTGATACAAATGAATGTATGTGTTAGAGGTGGCAGGTGTAATAAGAGTGTACCTGGATCATTGTGCCATACTTTTTTTTATCATAATGCAATTCGCGCTTAGGTGAAAAATTGTAGTCATTGAGCGGTGTTATTTAATCAAGACGACTGATGTGTACATTTCATTTCGTTGCGTGTGGCCCTGGGTAGGACAAAAATTTAACCACCGATAGCACCCAAACATCCAACAATGATATTTTGGCGGATGTTGTATCGAATATTGGACATTATGTTTGTATACAAGCACCCAAACTAATAATATTCCGTGCATATTAAAAATGTCAGCGCCCAACACGGAAACGACTGGTTTGAATGCGTTTCACCCCTTGGATATCCTGGACTGAATATTTTGAATGTGTCCACACAGCATGCTAGATACACTATCAATTTTGGCAAGGGATGTCTCAACAACTTGATTTCCTGGCAGAAAATTGCCATAATTGCCACAACTCTTCTACTGTTTTTACTGTTTTTTCATAAATATCACATCCACATGTTTCAAAATTTATGGAAATGGTTTCAGGTAAGGGTTCTTTTATAGGTCTGAATATTTTTTTCATGCCATTGGTCTTTCTCAGACAAGTTAAGATAAACATTGAAAAAATACAGTTTAGTTATCATTACAAAATGGAGATCTGAAAAATCTTACTCTCCCCCAAAGCTTCTTTATGGAATGTTATAAAGTGATACATAATAAAGTGGGTTCATTTGTAAACCTTGCATTGAAACCACCACAATGAAAATAATACTGGTGTCCTGTTGATTTATGTTCAAATGTTGTTGATGAAAAGTGCGGTTGATTCGCCTTTGAAATAGGATTGGTACTGTGGTTTAAGGAGGCTAGGAAACGTTAGCTCCGCGCACTAGAGCTGGCACTGGTCCAAGTTGGATTTTCCAACAAAAAATGCTTGCGTGGCGTTCTGAAAGGGACTCGCGCGTAAAATCAGCACCTGCGCCGTGCATGCGTCTATATTCGAAACTAAAAACTATGGAGCGCACGAATGCCTGAACGTGACGGTCAACTATGCCGAGAGCCTCCAACACCCTCTGAGCTGAAAATATCACCCAAAACTAAGGGTTGTGATGGTGCATGAGGATTTTTAGATTTCCCAATGAGGCTTGCGAACAGGATAGGTTGACAAAAATGTACTTGTTTTTAGTTTGAAAAAAAAAAAAAAGACGACTTTTAATTGTAGGAATAAAATCCAATATTTTTTTATTTGTTTCTACGCACTGTTGTTTTTCTAATTAGGCTGCTAGTGTATCACAACCACCCTTAATGACCAAAGATAGAATTTTGAATACCTTTTAAAAAGCCGTTATTCTTTATTTTATCTGATCTCATGGTCTAGTTTATGTGCCCAAAATTTTACCGTGCGAAATTGGCATACTCTGGAAGAAATTTTCTGTTTTCCGTTACGGATAGAAATGACAACACAGTGGCCTATATGGACACCGTCCGGATCGACTTTTAATTGGAAATTAACCTTTTTTAAAAAAAAAAAAAAAGTGAAATTAAACAAAATGAAGGTGTTAGGATCAGGAAAATGAATGCACTTTTAATTTTGAAAGTACACCCAAAGTTGCTAGTGCTTGGTTGGGCCCACGAGGTGATATTGACCATATGGGTACCATTAGAGAGTGGCAAAACGGAGTACTACCATTACTTGTTAAGACACTTCAACTAAAATAATTTCTGCATGATAGACTTTCCAAAGGGTAGCGTAAGCCTGCTAATTTGAATAAAAAAATGGCACCATTCAAAGTTGTCCATATCTTGGTTTCAGCCACCATGTCTGGTAGAAGGATAATTTTGGTAATAAAAAAAATGTTAACATGAGATGTGTGATAATGGGGGACACCCACAGAAGTCAAATACATACATTCTTAAACCAAATGTGTCATAAATACAAAAAGGGCGCCATTTTCGTAAAAATTTGATTTCAAACGTTTAAAGGTCTCATATGGCATGAACTTTACACTACTCTAAAGTTTATAATTACACTATTGCTCAAATCTAAACTATAAACATGTATGTATGCAAAGGACTTCAAAGGTGACAATTAAGCAAGTAAATTGAATAAACAAAATGCCGCCATTTTGAAAGTGCGCATAACAAGTTTCGGCTATATCCAGACTCGTTTTGAAGAAAGGATATTTAGGTCAAAACTGGCTACAAATGCGGTGTTTGGTTTTAAAAACAATCAATGAATTTCATGCTATCTATGTAAATAAACATTATTTGCATATATCCCAAAAACACCATTGTTAGCAAAATTTCAGCACTTAGGTGCTTTTTTTAAATGGTGGCCTAGTTTTCATCATGGGCAGTTTAAGTGTTAATCTATTGCACTTGCAATCATATGCTAAGCCTAACGACCTTTAAAAACACCCAGGACTCGTTGGAAGAACATTTTAGTTCAAAAATGATTAAAATGAGGTGTTTTGATTAAAAACATCAAAATGGAATTCATTGGCTATCTATTTAAAAAACCTTATTTGCATCTATCCCAAATAAACCACCCATTGTTACCAACATTTCAGCACTTTAAGGTTGCTTTTTAAATGGTGGGCCAGTTTCAATCATGGGCCGTTTAAGTGTTAATCTATGCCACTTGAACTTCATATGTCTAAGCCCGAACGACCTTTAAAACCACCGGACAAAAAAAATCATAGGTAGACCCTGTATTGGTTATGGGGAAATTGCTCCTAGATCTGACAACAAAGAATACTACTACCTAATATTATATCGTTTTCATAAAAAACCGTTTTCACCATTGGATATGCGAAACGTAAATCGAAAATATTTTAAAGTTGCAGAAAAGAAAAACTATTAATTTGGCCCACAATGTGGAATAATTGTTCATGTAATTTTAAAATATAAAGTATTAAATATTTGAGTGCATTTTGGTGCAAGTTGGGGAGGATTAATGGGTTGAAATAATTTTAAAAATAATCGTCTTAAATATCACTGGAGTGAGTGATATAAAGAAATACATAAGAAATGCTGTCGAGCTTGAAATTTTCTAGTTGGTTGAATTTGAATGTTTTAATAATTAATTTTGAAAAGCTTGTAATATGTGGTCATAATAATAAAAAACAAAAAAAATATATTGCTTAAAAATCCAAGGGTGCGCACTTTTTCATACAAACTGTACAACAAAAATGCATCGAACGTGCAAGACTAGCTTACTTAAATCGCAAGCATAAAAATTTGAACGGAATGGCCTTAGTTACCCTCAAACAAAAAAGCAAATGAAAGCTGAAAGTTTACACTGTTCTATCATTGCGATAATCTCAATTGTTAGTAGACTCATTTCTTCAATGTGAAAAACATGACCCCCTCTTAAGCAGAATTTAAGACACTCAAAACTATTCCGATTTTATCCTATGAGCTTCCTCTATAATCTGCCACCATTTGTATCGGAGCAACTTTGAAATTTGACCTGCTACAAATTACAGAAAATTAAGATTTTTTATTGATTTACCCCCTTTCTTACATATAAAATCAAAGGTGACTTTAAATTGCGATAGGAACTGTATATTTTAAAACATGAATGGATCAATTTAAAAATTTACCCTGTATAAACTTTATCTAGACCCCTCCTTAAGGCCACGATGTTTGGCACTTAGAATCACGTTTCATGGGTCCATGTCAGGCTGTCTACATGTTTAATCACTCAAACCTTTGTAATATAGATGTGCTTCAAATTATAAATATACTTTATAAACACATCTTTGCCTTCCACTTCCTAAACACTGTTTTTACAGTGCGTGACTACAATATATCAGTGGAAATAATGCATCAGTATTCCCAACAATTGCATATTGTGATGAGGTAACTTGGGGACTCCGTTTATGTATTGCTTGTTTAGCCATGAATTGTGGTCTAAATTTAACAAAAGGAAAAGCCACCACACGTAACTGCGTTAACTAGTCGGAACAATTAGTGGAATATTCGTTATTGCCGAAAGTCCAGTAGTGGAGGAGCTAGGACCCAGGTCAAACATCATCGTTTACCCTCAATTACAGGAAATTAGGTTTGGACACCGTTGGTAGTTAGGAGGGACCTCTATATCAATGTAAGGTGGTTAGTTGTGTCAAATTGTGGTGTCGCCTTTGTAAATAGGGGCCAATTTAAGTTTACAGGGGTCAAACTTTTAAAATGCTCCAATTCATGATTGAAAATATCTGCCATAGTGTCCGTCTAGTAATAGGATTCCAAAAAATGTATAGATTGTAAACAACTATGACTATTGGTTTGGAGTTATAGGGTTAAAATGGCTAAAATGGTAAAAAAGTCAATTTCGTATTGTACAGGGGTCAAAAAATCGGAAGTTGCTCCAATTTTGTTGTGAAAATGAAGAAGGTTGTTTCATTTGCTTCAGGAGTACAAAATAAGGAATAGTTTGTACCATCTGCCAATGAATAGTTACCATTTAGGGACAAAAATAAGGTCATAGGTCAAATACCCAATAGGTGTTGACCTTCTTTGGACCTTATCTCCGTAAGTAAGCAATTTAGTTAACCTAATACCCAAACTATACATTGTAGGGAGTCCTCTAACCTCAGGCAATAACTTGAAGTATTTAAAATATAATAGATTAACTTTAATGTTGACCCCCTCTGTACTAAATTGGAAATTGACCTTTTTTGACCATGTAGCCATTTTACATTATACCTCCAAAAACCAATGGTCGTTAGGTGGTACAAACTATAAATTTTTGGAATCCTTATGATTAGATGGGGACACTTATGGCATAATCAAAATGATTGGAGCATTTTAAAAGTTTGATCCCTGTGTAAAACTTAAATTGGTCTATTCAAAAAAAGTGATACCACAATTTGAGAGTAGATACCTACTAGCATTGAGGTAGAAGGGCCATACTAACTACCAAAGGTGTCAAACCTTTCTTTGTAGTTGGGAGGTAAACGAACTTCCCTTAATTAAGGCCCCTTATGATAGATTCGGCTCCTCCTTAAAGGGAAGCTGGGACTCCAGGAGGATATATTGCTTTTACACCGGATGCCATACGAAATGTGGGTGGTCTCCCATACCAACGTGTCACGGGCGTGAAGTCAATACCGACGCTTCTTGCGATTCGCAGTTACTTCCAGGTTATCTTGGGAGGAGAATTTTACGGACAAAATTGAACATCAGTCTTGAAGTGAAAAGCCCTTACTCCGAGACCAATATCCTGCTCTCAAAACAAGGAGTTTTGCCGATTGTATTTTACTTGGGACAGTTTTTTGACATCCAAATTTGGTCAGCGTTTTTCACTTCCCCTCTACAGTGAAAATATTTTCAAGAAACTTTGAGAAAACTTAGTTTATTCAGATTTTTTATAAACAAAGTTTTTCTGATTATCAGATTTCCGTTCTCAATTGGAAAAAAGCTTAGTTTATCAGTGAGTAAGACAAAGTTATTTTTGATAACTCAGTTTATCAGTTTGAAAAAAAAACTGAGTATTAGGAGAGATAACCAGATTTCCCCAGAAAAAATGATTTAATATTAAAAAAAAAAAAAAAATAGACCCAAAATAAAAATGTTTAAAAACCCAAAAAACAAACAAATGTTTTTAAAATTAATAAACATGAAAAACTCATTTTATCAAAAAACTATGCCAAAAATAGAAAAAACCCAGTTTTCATACGTGATAAAGAGTTTGAGTTTTACAAGGATTAACTGTGAATAAACGTACTTAGTTTTTTCACTTCTTAAACATTGTTTTTTAGAAAACTCAGTTTAGAGAGTCAAAAACTAAGCTTATCACTTGAAAGTTTGTCTCTATTTTGAGCATTGGGCTTGCCACACTGCAGACTAATACAGAAGTCGACTTGCCATCACTAACCACAACTTGTTGTAGCTTTGTCCAGATGGACACATCTTATTGAAATGAGGGTGTTTTATATCGGTAATTCCCCGTGGTGTGGGCTTCCCATTCAATTACATGATATAGAGAAAAACTTTCAACGACCTGGTGAGACAACATTATTTTATTTCGGACTCATCAATAATCAATAATCAGAGGTAGCAGGAATATAACAACCAACGACTATAGATCAATACCGACGCTTCTTGTGATTCGCGGTTGCTATTTCCAAGGCTATCATTGGTAGAAGAAATTTTAAGAACAAAACTTAACATCAAGTTCTTGAAGTGAAAAGCCCTCACTCCGAGACCAATATCCTGCTCTCAAAACAAGGAGTCGTGCGATGTATTTTCTGGTACAGATTTTTTGACATCAAAATTTGGTCAGCATTTTACCTCCCTCGCCAATGAAAAAATTCAAGAAACTCAAAAGGGTTAAGTGTAAAATATGCACGTTTGGGGACGCTAATTTTTCATGAAGCAATGACGAGTGATAAGAGTGATTAAAAGTCATACATTGATATCATATAACGTTACCTTCAATATCGTGAATATGAAAATACCGACCGATTGGCGGGGGTATGGTGAAAAGACGGTTGAAAAAGATTGATCAATATATATGATCCCATTTCGCTTGCGTTTAATAGTAACATCCATAGTCCTAGATCTGGTTAGATGGAATGATACACTCCATTCCTAAAGAACCCGATAGCCGGAGTGCTGCAGGGTGGAGTAGAGAGGTGCTGCATGCAATTTTTCTAAGTTTCAACCTCAAGCAACGAGCGTTTCATGCAGTCATCGCTGAACAGGCCATATTTCCAAGTTGTTGTTATATACATCTCCATTAGAGATTTCAATTGAGGTAAGACTATTAGAAAAAAAATTAATTAAAAAAATTACTTTTGAAACAAGTGCTTGAACCTTAAATCCTACACGGCAAAACGAATGCTGCTTGCTGCTTTGGAGGGTAGGTTAGGTAATCTTATGATATTATTACTTCGACTATCTTCCATATTTCTCTCGGGTGTTTCGGTATTAAGCCTATCAAATTCTAAAAACACTTGACGTTAACGCCAAACGCGAATTTAGATTTTTAAACTGTTTAGCCTTTAAAAGTGTTGTTTAAACAGATGTTTCAAAAATGTTTTAAAACATGGACTTCTAATGGTGTTGTAAATGTATTTAGAAGGGTGGTTTAATTTTGATCACTGTTCTACAGGGCGGGTAAAATCGTATGAAAGTGGCGGACCTAATTCTAACAATGTAATAGTGCCACAAACATCCCCACTGAGTATCAAAACTGTACCGTTTACACCAACAAAAAAGTCCGTGTGTTCCCGCCCTTTAACAGGTATTTTACTGAAAGCGAATATTGGGGTGGTCTCCAAAACTAAAAGTAATTCTTTGTCAAAAACCTAAAAGTTTTTCTTTGTCAAAAACTAAACGTTATTCATTTTGCGTAACGATAACAGAGGCATACATTTTTTAAAAGACTTTATGGGTGTTTGTTGGATTTGGTGTTTAATATTTCTTGAATCGTTGCTATGGCCTTTTCTTTTTTATTTTGATTAGATAACTGTATAGAGCCGCAGGGCCAATAAATTACTAATCTAATATTTTACTAATCTAATATTTTTTTATAATAACTCGGTTGCGTCGCAGACCGAATAGCCCTTAAAGGGGGCAGGGCTTGAAGAAGGGAGGGAAAGTATGGGGTTATTAAAAGTTTTAACAGGTTGCGCCGCAGGCCTATAAAATCGCTTAGCTAACTAGCTTGCGCCGCATGCCTATAACAGAACTCTTAGCCAACTAGATGCGCCGCAGCCTATAAAGATCGCTTAGCCACCTAGATTGCGCCGCAGCCTATAAAGATCGCTTAGCCAACTAATTGCGCGCAGGCCTATAAAGATCGCTTATCCAACTGTTTTGCGCCGCCGGCCTATAAAGAACCTAGCCAACTGTTTTGCGCCGCAGGCCTATAAATTTACTATCTAATATTTTATTTATATAACTCGCTAGCGTCCCGCAGACCGTAGCCCTAAAGGGCAGGGCTTGAAGAAGGAGGAAATTATGGTGGTAAAAGTTTTAACACGTTGCGCCGCGGCCTATAAAGGCGCTTAGCTAACTAGCTTGCGCCGCAGCCTATAAATTAGCTTAGCCAACTGATGCGCCGCAGGAGGCCCATAAAGATCGCTTAGCCCACTAGATTGCGCCACGCAGGCCTATTAAAGATTCGCTTAGCCAAACTAGATTGCGCCCGCAGGCTAGAAAGGATCGCGTTCTTAGCCAACTGTTTTGACGCCGCAGGGCTATATAAGAACGTTAAGCCAATGTTTTGCGCCGCCAGGCCTATAAATTTTACTAATTAATATTTTATTTATATACAACTCGCTAGCGTCGCAGACCGATAGGCCCCTTAAGAGGGCAGGGCTTGAAGAAGGAGGGAAATTATGGGGTAAAAGTTTTAACAAGGTTGCGCCGCAGGCATGTAAAGTCGAGTGATCGAATCGCCCCAGTGATTTAGGGTAGGGGCCGAAAGTCGAGTGATCTACTCGCCCCAGTGATTTAGGTTAGGGCGAAAGTCGAGTGATCTACTCGCCCCAGTGATTTGTGATTAGGGTTAGGGGCGACAGTCGAGTGATCTACTCGCCCCAGTGATTTAGGGTTAGGCAAAGCCGAGTGATCTACTCGCCCAGTGCTTTGGCGGTCTAGGGCGAAAGTCGAGTGATATACTCGCCCCAGTGATAGGGTTAGGGCGGAAGTCGAGTGATCTACTCGCCCCCAGTGAAGTGATTAGGGTTAGGGCGAAGCCGAGTGATTACTCGCTCATGACTTAGGGTTAGGGCCGAAAGCCGAGTGATCTACTCGCCTCAGTGACTTAGGGTTAGTGCGAAAGCCGAGTGATCTACTTGCCCCAGTGATTTAGGGTTAGGGCGAAAGCCGAGTGGTCTACTCGCTCCTGTGACTTAGGGTTAGTGCATTGTTAGAGTTATTGAACCTAACACTAACTATCCACCCTAACCCTAAACACTAACTCTAAAACCCTAACCCGAAACCCTAACCCGAAACCCTACCTCTAACCCTAACCAGAAAAATGTGAGGACCTTGTTCAATCTGTATCAGGCTTTTGTAAATGCATGCACGATATCATCTAAAAATCAAAAATGTGAGGCCTTAAAAGGTCTCCATTCACGAGGTCCTCTAATATATAGCAATTTCAATAATAAAGTCCTCTAATAAATAGGTTCTTAACTACATACATACATCATACTACTACATACATACATACATACATACATACATACATACATACAACATCTCATACATACATACCATCATACATACTACATACATACAGACCTACATCATCCATACATACAGACATACATCCATACATACATACCATACATACATACATACACATAACATACATACATACCTCATACATACATACATACATACTACAGACATACATACATACATACTACATACATACATAATACAGACATCATACATACAACATACATACTACATACATACATACATACTACCTACATACTACGACAATTATTTTTACGCAGCTTTCCAAGAGAGTGCTCATAGCTGGTATATGCTCTTAAGGGTGCCGTGTTCCGATCGTCTTTTGGAACCCCCTGATTTACCCGTACGTAGTATCGATTTTTGATACAGATGAAGGCCGTATTTTTTTCTCATTGTCGTCCTGACATTTGACCTTCAAATCCATTTCATTCCCAAATATAAACAAAAACCGCCGTTTAGTGGTTAACCATCAATATTAGCACAGTTTGAATAGGGCTTTGCAACATGCCTTATTGCGTCTACCATCAAAACCGCAAGTTTCTTTCCCATGGTAACTTGATGGGGTTTATGTGCAATGTGCCAGGCTCTCATTGAAGGTAGAGAACACAATATCACATAAATCGGGAACAAGCACCTTTAACCACATGAAACATTCAAAACACATCTCTATGGGTCACCAGCAATTTGAAAAAGGTTAACGAGAAGTTTAAAACAAACAAACACACACACGCAGATGTGCGGACATAAAGCAAATGTAACTGATGCCGAGTTAGAGTTATTGATACATGTATTTGCTGCTCTTTTTAACCATAATGCAACATTAAAGTCATAAATTTGATCTTTGCGAGACAGTATAACTATAGAGTACGTCTCTCGAAAGTAGGCGCATGCAATGATTGCCTATTTACATGGGAACATTTTCACATGTTGTACCTCTGTATCGGTTGTATTGTAAGACAAATTGATTAAATGTGCTTTGGTGTAGCATCAGAAGGACTTTTAAGAAAAAAAATATATTTTTGAGATCAATAAGATCTGAAACTAATATATACCAATTAGATCAATAGCTTTGAAGGTCCATTCGGTATTTTCTCCATTGAATTTGTCTGTTTCCTATTGTTCTTAGAATATAACTTCCATATGGCTTTGGGTTCTTGTCACCGCGTCAAGAGGGAACAATTAACATTGATATTTAATAGAAAAAAATATTGTTTTGGCTTGGAAACCGAAAATGTAACTAGTGAAAGATATAAATTCTGATAGAAAAAACTTGGATAGCCAAGCCTAATATAGGCCTAACAGTGTAGCATTTGCAATAGTGCCTCGGAAGCTATACCGATTTATCAACATCTTTTACTTTTACTAGAACAATAGAATTGAAAGTGACGTCACTCTCAAAATTCTGTAGCCAAATACGAGGTAATAAATCTATTGGGGGTTCTTAAATCAATACAATGTTTTGTCATGACACAATATATGGATGCCCTACTGAGAACTGAAACAAGGACCCTTGGCTCCAGAAGAAAGTTTGCTAACCACTAGAACACACCGCTTTATGCAGTTCACTTACTTGCTGCAGTTTTTTTTTTCAAAAGCAAGTTTTTCGTAAGGGATGCCAACGTACGTCAAAAGATTTCCCAGCTTTCACATTTAACATTTTTATATACTCTAAAACATTTAAGAAGCTTTAATGTCCGTTTTTCAAAATCACTAATTTAATTTTTATATGACGCAATTCATTGGCAATTGAGAGCATTTTAAATGTTGGGCAAACTAATTAATTGTGGCTTTAAACCTGAAACTTTTAATTGCAGCATTTGTCATTTCTTCTCATCATCATGGCATCCATCTTGAAAATGACCCGTGCAAGAACAGCGGCCGTTGCAGCCGTAGGTGCTGTAGGCTTGGGCCTCATCTGTTATCGTCAGTCCCGTCGCCTTACCGCGAGCTCAAAAACTTCTGGTAACCAGTTTCCACCGTCAGCAAACTACCCTGACTTGTCCAAACACAACAACGTGATGGCTGCCAATTTGACGCCAGCCATATATGCCAAACTGTGCAATCGCAAAACTCCAAATGGATTCACTTTGGATCAGTGCATTCAGACAGGGGTGGACAACCCAGGACATCCGTTCATCAAGACCGTCGGAATGGTTGCAGGAGATGAAGAGTGTTATGAGGTTTGTTGGGTTAATTTATTTTGTTCATGATGAGAAAAAAACCGCATGAAATCATGATAATGCATATTAAAGGGAAACATGGGTAAGTGGTCCACATAAGTCCTTTTCTTGAAGAAAAATAACTTGTATTCGGGCTTGTAACTCATTTAGTATGACGCAACATGACCAAATCTGGCTCTGAATATAAACTATTTTATGTTAGTCCATACCCATCATTCTCCCATTTTAAGTCTTCACACCTACCATTAAAGAGACACTGGCACATTTGAAAAACAGTGCACCCTCAAGATTTTTTCAAAATCGATATCTTGCATGGTGTAAACGATTTTTTTATAAATTAGTTCTCACCTGAAATGGTTACGACCAATCAGATCTTAGGGTAAACCGCAACGATGTTTGTAATTAATGTCGCCGGCGACATTAATTCAGAAGACGACTGACCTGAAAATGGCGTTTAACACAAGAAAACGCACGCCGTATGCATGTTACCACGGCATGCACCCTGTGGATCGTTCCGTGACCTTTGTGGTTTTAATATCAATGAGTACAAGTCTATAATATTCATTGTAATATTCACATTGTGATTAATTAAGTTATGAAAAACTCAAAAGTTAGCTTACAAATTACCTCGATGTCTTTTTTGAGTATGTTATTTTTATGTGTAAAATGTATCTCTATTCTTCCAATGACGTAGACTATCGTTCGAGAGAGCAAATTGAAGAAATTTCATATTTTATGAAAATGTGCCAGTGCCGCTTTAATGTAGAAATGGGTAATTGCCATGCTTACAAATGCTCAAGGAAAAACCACAATAGCCAATATTGGGGGACGAATAAACTAGCCACCCTCCCTACCTTGGCAAACATTGGGGGACACATCCACCATCTCTCAGATTTACGCCTTTGGGATGATTTATAGAAAAACTGCATATGACGTCATACCGATCGGCAAGTATTCACCATGTTTACGGTACTGTTTACCACACATGCAAAACATGCAACACATTGACAGAACAGGCGGAATGCAACAGTCGAGTAATGTCGTACATAAGTGTTTTAATAACGCTTTTATTCCAAACATTGACAAGTTCATCAAATATAGTTGAGTATGTCGATAGTAGTAGAAAGGATTGTATAATCAATATCTTATTACACTTTGTCAAAATCTGTCGGCAATAGGTTTTCAAGGAGCTTTTCGACCCTGTGATTGACGAACGTCATAATTGCCTATGGTCCCGGATGATCGCCTCCTACTGACTTAGATGCATCGAAAATCAGGGGTGGTATCTTCGATCCTAAGTACGTGTTGTCTTTCCGTGTTCGCACTGGGCGCAGTATTAGAGGACTCAGCCTTCCTCCGGCTTGCAACAGAGCCGAAAGACGAATGGTTGAAAGGGTAAGTAGAGAACAATATTAATAACCTTAAATGATTTAAACTTCTACCACACATTGCAGAAGTGACAGAGAAAAAAATCTCTGACCATCCAGGATCTTAAACTGAGACCTTCCGTTCACCGGGCTGACGCTCTAGTAACTGAGCTGATACTATAGGATCTATAGGTCTTCAGTTCACTCCATTTCTTGAACATTTTCTAATCCAAGAAGCTTAGAAAGAGGTTTTTCCATTGGAATCACTACCATGACTACGGAAATAACAATGTACATAGAGGGTTCAAATTCTCGCTCAGTGGCCAGTGATAATACTGATATTTACTTATTGACTGTTATTTCTGTTACGTGTAATAGAAGAACTTGCGTTGTGTGAAGTAAGGTAATGCCCTCGGTATATCTTTCTCTATAAACACTTGTGTTCTTGATCTTGAAGGGACCCGGGAATGCTGAAATGTAAAAAATGATAAATATCAACTTCAAAATTTTAACTGGTTATCCTTTGATTGTTGCATACTTGTTGCAGGTTGTTGTTGACGCTCTTAACGGTCTCCATGGTGACTTAAACAGGCCATTACTATCCTCTTAGAACATGACCGAGAAAGATCAGCAGCAGTTGATTGATGACCATTTCCTCTTTGACAAGCCCGTCTCACCGCTGCTCACATGTGCTGGTATGGCTCGTGATTGGCCTGATGCTCGTGGAATCTGGTAACATTTTTTTAAATGCCTATTTGACAGCAAAGAAAATCTAAGGGTTGGCTTCAAAACTCAACCGCTTGCGGTTCGTGGCGGTGTAACCGTGTTTAATTGTTTGGAACAATAGAAACCTGTTCGAACCTGAAAGAACCCGGGTGGAACTAGCAAGCAACCATGGTTGCGTTATGAGGCCGCCTCTAACAAATCTGAACTACAATTTTATTAACGGTTCGTGTAAATTTTTGAATATTTCTAAAAGGGTAGTTCTGCCAACTGAAATGATAATTATACTTAAATGCCCTTACGTTGATAACTTTTTAACCATGATGAGCTTTGTTGGTGTCCTCCATATTTAGGTTCGAGGACTTTAATAATACAAATGAGTCCTGAAATCGAAAATCAAAATCAACCGTCTCCGTCAGATTGATACACCTATCATGTAGGCCTAAAGTTTTGGTGGTGTATTTTTTTCGTAAATTTATATCTGACATTGTACTTATTTTTCTTTTTAAGGCATAATGACCAAAAGAATTTTCTGGTGTGGGTCAATGAAGAAGACCACACCCGCGTCATCTCCATGGAAAAAGGCGGCAACATGAGGAGGGTCTTCGAACGATCTGTCGTGGCCTGAAAAATGTAAGAACATTTCTTAACGGAATAGTCAGTGGATTTATATATATATATATATGGATAATATCCATATATATATATGGATAATATCCATATATATATATGGATAATATCCATATATATATATATATATATATATATATATATATATATATATATATATATATCCATATTGGATCATATACAGGATTTTATCTACGGAGACACTCACAAAATATTTAAGAGAAAAACAAGGCGAATTTAAATTGCTTATGTTTAGGCTATAAAACGTAGCCTGCAATTTGTATTGCAAATACTAACTGACTAAAGTAGAAATTTCACAATTTTTGTATAAAAATCATTCAAATCTCTCGGTTCACTTTAATTTTCTACTGGATAACTTATTACGTCATAACTCATTGGCAGACAATTATCAAAAGAAGTGCGTTCATTTCATTGCATGCCCTCTCCAAGTGCATTTCTCAAGCAAAAAATGTGCTATTTTAACCCATCTAATGCACGATTGAAACCACACAATTTTCCAATTATTGTTGCAAGATTTCACTGAAATGTAATGAAATACAAAACAATGCAGATGCATCAACCGCAAAAATGAATCAATCCTGTGCGCTGCTTATGCTTTCGCGCACACTGCGCGCAGTATACGGGGTGCAAGTTTACACTACTAGCAATTCTGATTTTTTCCGCTTATTTGATTGGCTGCTCTATGTCGCTCTCTGATTGCATTGACGTAGGTGTCGCAATCAGGAGAGTATTCCATCTCTTGCAGTCATCAGCAAGTCTTGTAACTCTCACAGCAGAAAGACCTGTCGTTTCTTTGATGTCATCTAGCCATTCTTTTGGTGGTCTACCATACCTTGCAGGAGTATTTTTTCCACAACATGTGTGACGAATGGTATGACCAGAGAAGCTCAGTTTTCTGTTGAATACATCCTTCTCAGAGTCAAATCAATTCTAACTTTATCCAGAACCGAGGTTATCGATATTCTATCCGCCAATGCTGTGCCACCTTCAAAACCATCATACATCCATGACACAACTCCTCTGCCAATGTTAAACTGTTTTGAGTCACCTCTACTGGTGCGAACTGTTGCCTGCTGGTCTTCATACAGCCTCGCTATTAAAGTGAATAGGATGACCTGGGAGACCCCTGTCTTTCATTTTACTTTAGATATGGGGCACAATCAATGCCTTGGAATAATCAACGAAACACAAGTAGGTAGGTATGATTTCAGCATTTCTCAATGATGTTACGAATGTTGACAATTTTGATTTATGGTTCCCCTGCCCTTCCTACCCGCTTTGTTCATCTACAATCTCCTTCTCCATCTTCTTTTCCATTCTCATGTGCCTTTATAACAGCACCTTATTGGCGTGGCTGATCTGACTTATTGTACGATGGTTAGCTATGGTTAGAACTCACATTCCAATTCCGTTTCATGGTTAGAGGTAGAAAACTACCCTGCACCAATCTGTGAGCCATTCTTCTTTTTTCTAAATCTTCAACCATAATTTCCACATAAGGTGGATTCCTTCATCACCAGTTGCTTTCCAAAGTTCAGGTGGAATATCATCTCACCCTGATGTTTTTCCATTCGGAGCTAATGCATTGAATGCCGGTCTTCACTTAGCAGAGGGGAGGTTCTGTTGCTTTGCTATCACTGGTTGTTGCCACTTCAGTTGGATCTCTATTTTCAAGCAGTTCCGAGCAATATTCGGCCCACTTGTCCTTTATCTCATCTCCTTCAGTAAGGGTTACACCATCTCTGGCATTAATGACATCAGAATTGGAAGGAAACTTAATTAGTTGAATTTCTTGACCAAACCAAAGATCTGCTTTGACCTAGGCTTGATTATTTTAAATGTTTGCGTTTCTTTTCAAAGTAGTCAATTTGGTCAGATTTATTGATCTTGTGACTTCTTTATGTAAGGTGTTCCATTCATTCCAGTCCCCTCTTGCTCTTACTGCCAGCCACTTATCAACGAGGTCCAAGTTTTTTTATTTTAATCCATGGTTTTCTTCTTTTTATGTTTATGGTATTTGCTTAGAATACTATCAAGGACAGCAAAATATCAGTCCTTGCCAAGTTCATTGTGATTGATGTTCTTCAATATGTCACGCACCACACCAAGAACTTGTTTTTTTTTTTAAATTTTTCACTTTTTTATTTTTTTTATTTTTTTTACGTTTTTTATTTTTATTGCAAATATTTAATCATAATAGTATTTTCATATATATTATACAGTTCATAGACTTATTCGGTGTATTTGGCTAAGACAATATCTTAAAGAGAGAAACAAGTGATTTTGATTTGTTATATTTCATTAAAACATAGGCTGAAATTCCGAATTTTCTTCCTATAGCGAAATTAGAAATTTCACAATTTTGTACCAAAGAAACATTGCTCAGCATAATCCTTTCAATGGGATTATTTTTGATTGAAAGCTTTCCATCAGGGCAAAAATCAGATCTTTCGATTTTTTTGGGGACACCTGATATACGAATCTCCGTTGCAACATTTTAACTCTATTCATACATGTCATAAAAGCGTAAATCCCCCACTTCACAACTCAGCACTTACAAACTTGAAAAATCACTCTTATTCCATTCTTTTATTTATCCGCCTATAATGCATCCTAGGTCCACAGTACGCCGAGATTAGATGTTTGAAACTGGTATTGCCAATAACAAGAGATCATTTTCGTGGCAAAATTCTGCCACCATGTTTCATAGACTCCGAGTATGGTGATGTTGTGCAACTCTATACTTCTCGTCACAATCTCTAATTTCCCTTGTCATTCCACGGACATTCCAAGTACGGATTCTTGGATATTTTCCTTATGCTTGCAGTGGTTCCTTCATCTCCAACCAAAATTTTGTCGTTGACAAAAGCCACATCATTACAGCTGGGCTTAATCGGAGCTCCACAACGCTCTTCCTCAGTAGCCATTGACGCATCTTCAGGCTTGAGGGTTCCACCATTCATTGTCAGTTTCCGCCCGCTATTTTTGGATGCTCTCATGAATTAGCAAACGGTCAAGAAAGAAGTGATGGGTGACCAGATACTTCCACCATTGCATTAAAAACTCAATACTAAATACTGTGTCTCGTCCACATCCATGACCATAGTTTCATGTTGTGGTATCACCGTTGACCAAAACTTTGTAGATGTAGAATATTAACATAGTGGGGTTTACACTCGAAGGAAACCGATGAAATGAACAAAACTATCACATTCTGAAAATCTGTTTGTCCACCTGCGACCACTATAATGAAACCGATGGTTTTATGTACTCCTCTATTAGTTCTTTGAGGACCGGTAGAACCTCGTTTAAATGTTAAGAAGGTCTCGATATGAACTAGCTCCGATATTAATAAACTTACTAGCCCATCGGATTATCAAAACGTCTTCGCGATAATCTCTAAGGGGTTTTTAGCCTTAGGGTAGCGATTCTTTGTTACGGTGTGAACAACTGTGCGTAGTGGCCCTTGTGTATCATATCTTTCTTTTCGTTGTCCCGCCATGACCCTTAAAGTGACAGGGAGAGATTTTTGTGAGGAATACAATCTCTCTCAAAATCGCACTGGATCGTTTGTAGACTACCTACGAGAACGTTTCGAAAGGTTTATTGGACAAACAAGTTACAAATCGCAAACTTTTGTGTTTTTTGAACTTGCCAGCTATCGTTATTCTTCCTATAGAAAACCTTTGATTTTCAGGTCGTGCAAAAACAGAAATAGTAATAATCATTTTATCGCCACAAAGACGGCTTCTTTCGGCTTATCACTTGAGGTGTTATCTAATACATTGGTAACATCCCATTGCAAAATATCCCGGATTTAACAAATGGGGCGTTTCTTTCTACAAATGTCCTCATGTCTCTTTAACACAGCTGCAGTCAAAGCGTTAGGACGTTTGTTTTTTAAATTTATCACAATTTATTACTTTAATGGCCTTCTCCAGGTGGAACCCTGATCAAGAGAAAGGTGTTAATTGCATGTGGATGAACATCTGGGGTACATCCTGACCCTGCCCCCTCCAATCTGGGCACTGGACTTTCGTTCGGCGCGGCGTTCACATCAAGATCCCACATCTCAGTAAGGTATGTAATATTAGCATTACACATTTAATTTCGAATCTTCTATATACGTGTAAAGAGCCATTTTGCGGATCTTAATATTTTTATAATTGAGGTGTGTGCCCTTTGTGTTCACGGCATTAAAGCGTCCCTTTAAAAGGTTTCACAGAGATTTCAGTCATCCATATTTTCTGTTTATAATTTAGTGATTTGTATAGATTTAGAACGCTCACTAGATTCCCCTACCTTTTTATTTATTTTATTTTATTTAAAATTTGGCTAAAAATACTCAAGACTGTTACAATTGTAAAAAAAGCAGACGAAAAAACAAAAAATAAAGGTGGCACAGAAGGCTTGCCTAGTGGAGTCAGAAAGCAACAATCGCTTGTCCAAACCAGAGGGGTGTGACTCCACCAAACCCACTCAGCCACACAAATAACCTCACAGCTTACATGTAATATTGCAACACTAAAGGGTAATTTCCACACTCTGGCCCCTTCCAAGCGTATTGGTTACAGAAATATTTAAATGAAAACAAAGGTTTGGAATTGTCTATGCCTTAATTTTCAATAAGAAAACATAAGGCCTTACTTTCGTATTGCTCCCTATATGAATTATAAATTTTCACAATTTTTGTAACAAAGACACAGTTCTCAGCTTAATCCTTACAGTGTGGGGATTTTTTGATTAAAGGCCCCCCCTTTACAACAGTGCCAAAATCAGATTTTTTCCCATTTTTTCGGGACACCTGTTATTTGAATCTCTCGTTGCAACTCTTAAAAGCGGCAGTTTTCGGTGGCGTGATTTGAATGATAAAGGGTAATGTATAATTTATGGGCAAATAATATGTCCGAGGTCTGAAAACTCTAAAGCATGGGCGGGAACAGCAGCCGGTGTAGAGTGTAATTATTGTCCGGCGTACTCATGTCCGTGAACAATGGTGAACATAGGGCAATCGATTCAGTTGACGTTTCACGTAACCTAAGTTTCACGCTTTATTCCGTTATCGTCCGATGTGGAGCCCCGTACTGTGGCTCCCCCGCCGGACTATATCTGCTTTCACACCGGTTTTAACAAGCGAATCATATAAAGTACTATAGTCTGGGCCATCATATTAGATTGAGTGACTATCCCTTTTGGCTTCTGAATATTGCAAGCAGTGAATCAAAGAGTATTGTAAATGAAGAACAGAATATTATTAGGACTATGAATTTAAGTTTATGTAAATGCCATATTTTGGCTCAATGTTTTACAGAATACGGCACGCTTGAGATCCATCTTGCCAGTCTCTTCGCCTTCAGAAGCGTGGTACTGGAGGTGTGGACACGCCACTGTGGGAGATACTTTCGACATATCAAACAACGACAGACTAGGAAAATCTGAGGTAAGCTTTGTGCACTGCTACACAAGAAATGGTAGAGGGTGAGTGAGAGATGACGTGTAGATGTCAGACGTGATTGGCGTACTGGTACGCAAACGAAAAGTTCTTTTGATCAAGTTGATAATGAACAAAATTAATTCCACATTCCAAATATACGTCTCGAGCATGGCATTTTAACCTGTCAACTAAACCCTGATGCGAAATAAAATGTGCAATTTTCTGAAGCATTCCTCACAGTCACCTGTAGTCATGTTTCCATTTAAATTGATCTTTCTAGATGAAAGAGGTAAACAACAAAAATCATGATACCGCAGGCAAAGGAACACAAATGACAAAACGGTCCTCCCCCGTCCCTAAAAACAATTAAGAAAGTGTCAGCTGGAAGAAAATAGTTCAATTACATTCTGGAAAATTCCATTTTGGTTCATAACAAGTGGTTGACATCGTTTGTGTAGAAGCGCACGTAATTAGATTTCGTTGCTCCAACAGTCCAAACAAATCCATTGATTTAAAGCGTGGAATTAAACCCTTTCATCTGGTGCCATTGTCCTGGGGCCCGTTCCCAAACTCGTGCGTAAAACCTTCGTGTATACTAACTCATGCGTATGTCCGACATAAAAAAAAAAAAAATCACAAGACCTCTTCTTACCAGTTACACCTGCTTGGACAAAACTGAGTCCCACTCAGGCATGATCATATTAAGACTGAGTTTCGGGAACCCCTTGTAATTTGTTTGGACTGAATGCTGGGAGAAACATAATCCTATTGTGGTACTTCTCAAGCGAATTTCTTAGGATCAGAGTATTGCACTTTATCCGTAATAAAGCCACAGATTTCTCTTCAAACTTCGGGAGACGTTTCATATGATTACCAATTCGGGTAGACGTTTCATAAAGGAAGTCCCAAGGATGCAAATGAGGTATTGCCATTCAATTTATTTAAGCGCTACCGCACAACGTCATAAAGCATATAAACGGAATAATTGTAATACCTATTTGCATCCATGGGACACTTCTATATGAACCTTTTGACCAAACTTCGACTCATTTTTGGTAGCATCATTTAGAGGTTTGTATTTACTTATGAATGAAACAATTACAAATTGCTACGATTGTTTTCCTATTATATGGGTATGATATTTAATCAAAAATGGCTCACATTGAATATTCTTTTTTATCTCCTTCTGAATATCACACAACTTGTTTCTTTCATGTTACATTTGCAGGTGGAGTTAGTCCAGTGCCTATCATGCGTAAGATCTTCTTATGAAGATGGAGAAACGCATTGAGAAGGGAGGCTTATCAGCGACCTCATGCTTCACCATCCAACCCAAACAACCCCAAAGAAATAAATAAAACACTGAGATAGTGGGGGAACCTCTCTCGGGACGCTCTATCCCCCCAAAGGGCGACCCTAGCCAAGGAAATAAACATGACCAACAACAATCACAGAAGAAACAATGAAGACGGAGATAAACAAGTGCCTCGAAAAAACATACGTTGTTAATTCAAACATAATTATTCCCAAAGCTTCAAATTCCAGACAGGGAACCACTAAAGCAATTGAAGTGTAAATTAAAATAAAAGTCAATATTGCAACGATTGAGTTTACAATTATAATCGTGTTTAGTTTAAACATTGTTGTGGATTTCTGATAACAGTTTATCTAACCACTATGCTACCGTAACAACAGGTACTGACAAGAGTATTACAAAAAGGCAGAATGAGGAATGAAAGATTTTAACACCCGATTTGACCCAAATAATTTCCCATCAAAAAAAAACACGCCATTTTGGATACGATTTTATTCTACAATGTTTTGATACTTTCCTCTATTGCAAAAATAATTTCAACACGTAACCAATCCATTTCTATTGAAAAAAAAATGCGCCAGAGTTTGCAAATTCGTTATTTTATGAAATGCCTACATGCCTACACCCGTCCATACGTAGACATTGTTGTACATAAATACTCTGAATATGCCCCTTAATATTAATTGCATAAGGGGGGTTAGTATAGGAGCCCATTTTTGTTGTTTTCGGCTGGCGTTTTTTTAACGCCTGAAATTGGTTTATTATTTTTTGGATTGCTTATATTTAGTTCCGTTGCATTGAACGCAAAAATAATTCAAATCCATCACGCCATTTTGTTGTTAGATGGCATGGGTCCCTAGAGTTACTGTGAAGTTCTGATTTTCATTTATCGCATACACCAAGTGACATAAACCAAGTAAAATGAATTAATCAAAAGATTCTTGGAAAGTACAGTAGGCAATGGGGACAGAATATTTTAAGACATCATATATGTCGGTTTGACCGTATATGGTAAAGTTATACAAGTAACCCCTCAGAATATGACATGGATGAGTTATTTATATTGTGCTTAATATGGTGAAAATATAGTTAATTCTTCACAAATTAAAAGCAGATGGCTAGGTGAATATTGTAATGCCATATAATGCAGAAACTAATTGATCGCACAAATCAATGTTGGCCCCTAGTTTCCTAATGAACATTTTTTTCAATTTTTATTTCCTTGATGTCTTTGAAGCCTTCTACTTATGGGCGGATTTTATCTAAAATGCCTTAGTGCTTATATAAGCATGGAGTCCCTAGAACCCCTCCATATGCACTAACAGAAGTGCAAACCCTTATGCAGTTAAGTGTTAAGAATCACTTTTCAACATTTTCAAGATAGGTATGTAAAATATGCGCCATGATCCGTCGCTGACTTTAAAAAGTACAGCTCATTTCCAACCTATCAAGTGTATACCACATACATAACATAATTATAATGACTCTAGATCCCCTAAATGACCTTTGACCTTCCCGTTGTGCAACTTTTTTCGAGCTTACATACGTAAGTATGAACTGATCTGTCACTACACCCAAATACCTAGACAATCTTAACCCAAGTGTATTACATAAATTTTTGATACCCACTCTCCTCTCTCTACACCACTACACACACGATCTGGCCATAAGGCCTTCCGATCAGAAGCCAAACTTAAGCCCCAATTTGAGTTTCCAAAACTTGCAACTACTTGAAATTCAGTTTCTAAGGCAACTAGTGATTTGGAGAAAAAAACAGTTCCTCCCAGGCCCCAAGTTCCAAAATCAGATGCGCCCAAGGATCTCTATCATGAAAGATAGTACCCAAAAGCACGCACACAGTAGGTTAGAATTAACATTGTTATGACGTCTCATAGCCGTCTAAGGTCAGAAATACTCTTTCAAACACAAAAATATGAGCCTTGTGCAAAAATGTCTAAATTAGATATAATAAACAGTTTTAATGATCTTTACTTGATTTGGTTCAAGAATTTTTGGTATGTCCAAAACAAATGACATATACACAATTATTGTTAAGATTACTTAGGGTTACTAGTGTCCTGTTTGAAAGACGGTGCGCAGTTCAGCGATGATATGTCTCACAGCGAATAATCCAAAAATGATCAGCGCACAAGTCATACAACAAGCTCAGGTATTATATTCCAAGGGAATCTTCTCAGTCCTGAAGGTAATCTGTCAGCAGTCAAGACGCAAGATAAATTATATGTCCATCGAGATAATAAATCCACAGACCAAAGATAATACCACGATTTCTATCTGTCCACCATTTGAATCCTATTTTGATTCCAGCACTTCGGCTCAAAGCGACTAGTTAGGATTTAGAATAATTACAGCACTCTGTTCTAAAATGGAATTGAACATATAATTAATCCTGGCATGTTGGTGAAGCATAATCTTAACCATTATTGTAGATAAAACTAAGCTATCCATAATGTTATAGCTGATTCAACTGTAACCGCCCAGAGACTTAATACAAATTCTATTATATTATACTGACTTCACCAAAAATCCCAAGTCTAAAAATAGGACATTACATAATTTTATGCATAAACATTGAACCTATGCACCATCAAACTCAGATTTCACAATTTAAATTTACATCACTTATATATATAATTGTGGGGGAATCCAAGAATCTTGCAATGTTTTTGATCTTTTGCTTTAAAGCAAAACAAGCGGAGTCAAGTTACTAATTTTAGGAATTCTTGGGGAATCCCCCACTTCCCCTATTGTGCAATCTAAAACAGGTTGCACTAGCAAAAACAACTAGGGTATTCCCCTTTCTCTCTTTTATAGTAAAACCAAAATTACGTGTCTGTGTGAGAATCTTTTCTCAAATAAAATGAGAAAATAATAGTTTTTAAAAGTGTAATCAGAAAAAATGAAGGCCATATAACATCTCCCCTTACAAAAAAAGAAAATTTGAAATGAAATGAAAATTTTCCAACATCTGGCTTTTATCCTTTAAACCATTTTGTGGTTAATTTACAATCATGTTGACACACATGTGCTAAATTTACATTTTTACTATAATTTTTGTTCTTGAATGCTGCTTCAGTCAATATTACATAAATTTGTAACATCAAATTTCTGACAAAATTTAGCAGCTCTGGCAATGATCAGCCAAGACATTTTCTTTTCCTTTGCATATGTCTTTATGTCCATGATGTTATTCTTGTAGAGTTAAACTCAAGCAGGTTTAAATTCTGTGCAGGTGGAGTTTTATTAATCATCCACAAAAATGAATAAAAATACCAATTCATAAATTATATTGGGTACATTGTCACCAATATTGCATCAAAGTGCAGTTTGATCGGATATGAACTTCCATCTCACTTCTACCTGCTCAATGTGATGCTTTGCTTGTGCTGCATTTGATTGGCTTTGAAATGCCAACAATCAATGTCACGAGTTATGACATGTGTCTCACTGGGTACATCAGGAAATATGTTTTACCACTCATGAATTAACTCCTTCAATTCACCTTGTTGACTTTGTGGGAGATGCCCTAATTTCTTGTCTAAATTGGCAGTATGATCAGAATTTTGCAATTTGACACCATAATTCATTTTAGGTGTTACAGTGCTGTTTGGCTCAGGGTTCTGACTCGGTGATGTCATCTTTGTACATCTCACTAATTGGATACACCACACACGCAGGCTAACATTTCTCATCTCTTTCATTAATCTTTGAGCATATTTATTGTGACATAACTGTCGAATTTTACGTCTACCTGGTGCTTTTATCACTAGGTTCAAGGTCTTTCCCATTTGTTCTCACTCTCATATGGTCCAGAATACTTGGCTTGCAAAGGATGCCCTTGTTATGGAAAAAGGGCAAAACCTTGTCACCCGGCCTGAATACTCAGCTCCTGGCAACTTTGCCATACCATGTTTTCATTTTGCTGGCTCTGTTTGAGATTTGTTTGGCAATTTCAGAGGCTCTTGGAGCCTGTGTCTGAAGTGAGACACATAGTCTAACAAATTCACATCAGGTTTTCACACAACCCCTTTTCTTTCAGTAGTTTCATGGTCCCCTAACTTTGTGAACAAACACCAAATCAAAGAAATAATCCTAATGAATCCTTGTAACGCTCCCTGGTATAGCAAATAACAGGAGATGACCTCCCTCATCCAATCCTAATCAAATCAACAAACAATAGGTTTTGATTTCAATTGGTTTCAATGTTTGGTGGCTACCTTTCTAGGGCCCTTGGGATTCGGGTGGTTATGCTGAAGAACTGTACTGGGAAATTTCAAATGGTCCATAACTTGTTGGAAACAAAACTGACATGAAATTTGATCGTGATCAGACGAATTGATTTTGGAAGGCCCACTAGGGTGAAAAACCTTGTTAGAGCCTTCCGATGACTCGTGCTCCTAATATTATCAAGGGTTTCTAGCTCAGGAATCGTGTTGGGAGCCCACATGATGGTCAGTAAATTACTGATTCCTGAACTTGGTCTTGGGAAGTGGTCTCTACGCATCTATTAACACCCTACAAAATGGCCTCATCAAATGCTGGTTATTGGTTGCAAGGGAGCAGTAGGAATTTTCTGATTGGGCTTGCCCACCATTTGACATGTGTGACAAAGTCTTACAATACTCAGATCCACATCGGTTTCGAGTGTAGGCCATCAAAATGACTCCTTAATTCTGTCCTGTGTTTTTCTCACACTCAGTGTCCTGCCATGGGACTATCGTGGGCTATGCCTATCATTCCCTATGTATAACCTTTGGCCCTACAATTTGTGATGCACAACCTTCCATTCTTAATCTAACAAGTGCATCAAGGTGGCCGCCATTTTGTCTATGAGTGAGGACAACATTTGCATTGTAGAAACATACAGGAATTTGCTCGGCCTCCTGTTGCAACAATGCCTTCTCACCTAATTCCTAAGTGCTGGGTCGTGGTGCTGCTCATTTACCAGCTTGTCATGGTTTAAAGGTCTCTTTTACAGTCCCTAACTCTATCATGCTCCAGCGGGCTGGATTTCATTGTTACCGCTTGTCACTTTTTTGTTTGTGCTCAGAGGATTTTCACTAACAGGGGATTTAGTCTCCCCTGAAGAGGTAGATGACCTCCAAGTTTCCTCCAATTTTGAAAAAAAAAAAGTATCCTCTAAATTTTGGGACCAAGTCATCCTCAACGCTCTTCCTATATGTGTGAGTATTTGACTCATCACCTGAGCACTGTTTTTCCTGTGAGGCTTTCTGGTCATTGACCTAGTTGAATGCACATTCTGGGAAAATGTCTATTTCCTCTCAAATTTATCCATGGTACAGGACCTGGGAAAAATTGGGTTCTGGGGGTACTTTCCCCCCTGCCAATCATTCCCTAACACATGGATACCCTTTTACTGCGGAGTCTTGTCTAAAACACCAATTGTGACATTCCAGAAAACCAAGTCTGATTTTCAAATTCATTTGTGAAGAGGGACACTAATAACAAATCCATACCTATCCCCTGAATCAATGCCCTAGTTCTGTGGAACTTCCATATCAAATGGAAGTGTATCTTCCCAATATCATGGACGCGCGCAGCAACGTGTCCCGCATGATTTCAATGGTTTTGGATCTAAAACTATCACTCTGAAGTGACACAAATCCCTCCACAACAAAAGGCTTAAAGTCATCCTTTACTTTTTCTGTGTCAATTCCTTTTGTGGGATTTCTTGTTTCTGACAGAGAATGAACTTTGACTCAAAGTAAACTGCACAACCTATTGGTTTTGATCCTCACTGTTGGCTCCCTCCCTTTTGGGTGGATAGCCATGTATCTCCCAACATCCGTGACTTGTATGTCTGGCTTCTTACAGTGATGCAGTGAACTGTGGATTGGGTCCAATCCCAGTTTTTGATTAGCACCATTACTGTCTTTACGTCCTCCCTTTTCATGGAACCTGACTGGGATTTCCCTCCTGAGTGCTACCTTGGGAGAAGCTTTGTTAGAACCCGACTATTGTTGTACTTGTTGTACCTGAGTAATTCTGGCTAGTTTTTCCTCTAGTCGACTTACTTTGTGTGTCAATGCATATCGTCGGCCTTTAAGGCTGCTTCACGCCAACTGTCAATTTGTTTTCAATCCTAGATGTGTTTTGATATCTGGATGTAAGACAAGTTTTGTACTCTTAATACAACATCAACTCCCTAAAGGTGAACCCAAAATTTGCCCGACTTCTTTGAGAGAAGCCAGACGATCAAACATTTGTTCCTTACACGAGCAAATTCAACATGGTCTGGTCATCCTTTTTTGACAAGACCTGAATTGTGTCTATATGCCTCTGCACCAATTTCAATTGCTTTTGAGCACTGCCTGCTTAATCTCGTCATAATCACTACATATGTCTAATGACATGGCCGAATATTTCTCGGGCTTTACCTATATGAACACTGACTGTAGTAACAATTGGGCCAAATTCCTGGGCCATTTAAAACTATTGGCAATTTCTCAAGTGTAAGAAGTATTTGTCTACTTCTTGGTCTGAAATTTGGTAAACCAGGCGAATAGTTTCGCCGATCAAAACCAGATTTATTGGAAGTACGTCTGATGAGTAGTCCTGTTTTTGTTGTTGCAAATTTTTCTAATCTAGTTGAAGCTTCTAGCGCTTTCTGTTTCATCTCCATTTCCATTTCCTTTTGTTCTTATTTCAAATTCCATTTCTTTTTGTTGCATTTCTTTTGGCATTGCATTTGCAAACTTTCTTCTCTAATTTCAATTTCCTTTCTTTCGTCCTCTGAATTTGCCTATTTTATATTCTTTTTTGCTTCTGTTCATTTCTTTCGGTTTTGTGTTCCATTTTCCCATCTTTTTCAATTCTATTTCATTCTTTTGAATTTCAAGTTTCTTTTAAACTTGAATGCAGCACTTTTGCCCCTGTTCCCCCCAGAAACCTCTTCTATCCTTTAAAACTATGAACTTATCCCAACATCGTCATGGACACAAACCTTTTCAATCAAATTATTCTTGGATGACTTGCTTTCTCATAGCATGTTTTGCCTAAGTCCTAAATGCTGGCTAGTTTCATTAACTTCAGGCTTTCTCAGCTCATCAAATTCTCCCAAGTTATGTGCACCCGATGAACACTTCTGGAATCCAATTCTCAATTGTGAATTTAAACCTATAACAACACAATTTTAAACTTGAAACCCAAACTACAAAGTAGTACATGTAATACACACAAAATTTTGTTATGCCAAAAAAAATGGCACAATGTTTGCATTTGATTTTTACAATTTAATGTGTAAAATTTTGAACAAAAGGTCAAAATTATCTCAGTATTTTCCCGGGACAAACTGAGGCCCTTCAATTCTGTTATGACGGCGATAGAAGGTCTAAGGTTGGTCAGAATACCTTTCAAAACACCAAATAAATGAGCCTTGTGCACAAATGATCTAAATATTTATATAAAAACAGTTTTAATGATCTTTACTGATTTGGTTCAGAATTTGGGATGTCCAAACAAAATTACATTACACAATAGTTAAGATGACTTATGTTACTCAGGCATGTGTTGATGAAAGCGTTGCCAGTCAACGAGGAATGTCCTCACAGCGGAGACTCCAAAATGACAGCGCCACAAGTCATACAAAACTCCTCAGGGATTATATTCCAAGGGAATTTCTCAGTCCTGAAGGTAATTGTCCAGCAGTTCAAGTAGACAAGGGATAAAATTAAGTCCCTCGACGATAATAAATACACAGACCAAGATAATCCACCACGATTTCTATCTTGTCACAAGTTGGAATCCTATTTTGATTCCAGCACTTTCCGGCTTCCCCCCCCAAAGACGACAGTAGAATAATTACAAACTCTGCTCACATGGAATTTGGAAACATATAATAAATCCTGGGCACTGTGTGTGAAGCATAAAATCTACCATTATTGTAGATGAAAAAAACTAGCTATCCATACGGTACTAGCTGATGGCAACTTGCTAACACCACGGGAATTAGCTCAAATCTCTTATATTATATACTGGACTTCACAAAAATCCCAGTCTAAAAATAGAACAATTACATCATTTTATGCATAAACAGGACCTTGCACCATCAAATAAGATTTCACAATCTTTAAAATTACATCACTTAGATATTAACTTTGTGGGAATTCCAATCTTGCAATGTTTTGATCTTTTTTTTTTTTTTTTTAAAAAAAAGCATAAAAAGCTGACGTCAGTGCTTACTAATTACATTCTTGGGGAAATCCCCACTTCCCCTATTGTGCAATCTAAAACAGGTGACTTAGCAAAAACAAAACTAGGGTCTCCCCTTTCTCTCTTTTGATAGTAAAACAAATACTTGTCTGTGAGAATTTTTCTCAAATAAAATTGAGAAAAAATATTTAAAAGTGTAATCAGAAAAATGGAGGCCATATGAAAATGTATTCGATTGGCCAAAAAATAGCTATGTACTATGTGTTTTTATAGAAAAATAAGCATATGAATAGTCATAGTGCTGGTAGATTAAACATGTGATAGGTTTAAAAAGGCTTACAGAACAAGTTGACATACCTTGAATTTTTGGACATGTTGTACCATGTTTATTCAGAAGAAATCCTTGTGATGGTTGTGAGGGATAATTGATTTTTTACCTTTGATGACATCAGTCAGAATTTAAGTCCATGTACCGTCAGAATGACGTCCCTATATAATGCGACTTTGTCTGACTGTGTCATCAAAGGTCAGAAAAAGGACTCAGTATCCTCACAACATCACAGGTTTCTTCTGATGAAGACACGTGGTACACGTCGAAAATTCAAGGTATCGCCTCAACTGTTGCTGTGTAAGCCCGTTTAAACCTATCAACAAAATAAGCAAAATAAGCAGAATCGATATGCGGAAATTCTTTGTGTGTATATATGCCTTTGGTCTCCTTCTTTTCTCCGCTTTGCGCACATTGTTTATTTTATTTTTTTATGATAACTAAAAAAGGCTTATGGGTACACACCTTGGGTGACAGCCTAGATCGGTCGCGGTTAGTTTAACACGGCTGTATTTCTGCATTAACTGTGAGTATCTTAGCTTTCTTAGTATCTATGTGATTTGTTGAACCAAATTTGTTTGGCATATTAGTGGTGTATGTGTTCGCGACAACAATTTGATAAGAAAACACATAATTTGAGTTGAAGTTGATTACTGTGTAGAGAAATTCTCTTGATTCTAGACCGGTAGCAGAAGGAGATGAAGTTGGAGAACGTTATGTGACCGTTCAGTTGAGATTTATACACATGTTTTTTTGCGAAAATGTAGATTAGGGTGTGGTTGAATAAGAATTGCCGGTGCCAACCTGGGCATCCTTGGCGTTTGAGAAATTCAAGATGGCATCGCCATAAATGAATTTATCTACTAAACCCTATATTATCAACTAGGATGGACTAGATATACCTATAGGATCCAATATGAACAATGTTGTATGGCCACTTAATAGGTCCATGGCCCGAGCGCTAATAGCCTCGTCCCCAGGAAGCCACAGATTTTACCGGATAGTGGTCAACATTTTATATCAGAAGAAGCTAATATTTTGTCTCATTTTACCCTGTGAAATCTTAGGAGCCAAAGAAGGATTTTTGGTTTGGAAGTTATGAGCGAAAATGTGCCCCATTTGGTCGGACCAAATTAATTTTACACAGAGTATCTATGCTACAAAATCACGTTTTTACTCGAGATCGATCAAAACGGTATTGAAATATAGACGCGAAACTTTACAAATGGGGTTTGGATTTGTGGAAGGCCAATCTATCAAAAGAAAAACTATCATTTTTTAAATCGGGCCACCCCCACCCCTTTGAGTCATGCTTCAAATTCAAAATGGAAGCCAAAGCCAATAATTTTAAAATATGCCCTATAACAGCAAAACCTGCGATAAAACTAGACATGAGTACTTGGGTTATGTTGTTAGACACACTAACTGTATTTTTGTGATTTGAAAATGATACATGACGTCAATCAAAAATGGCAGCCAAAAAACGTGAACATCTTCAAAAAATTCTTGACACAATTATAAGTATTACAGCCTCAAATCGAAATCAATGGTTTTTATGTCTTAAATGACATTAGAAAATGTACTTGTATCCGAACCAATGTAAAACATACCTTCAATTGTTTTAAATGCCGCCAAATCAAATAAAAACTCATATGGCGCAACTAAGTTGTCAAAATACCATAGGAATTACATTTTTTTTCACCATCACTTCACTTACTTATAATTTGGACACATTTTTTTATTTATCGGGATTACCTGGTATCACTGGTTATAAACATACAAGTAGGTACACTTTCTATTGTTTCATTGATACAATTAATTTATCAGCTGAATGGTAATATTTAGAAATTTGTGTCTGTGATTTTTGAAATATGCGTTTTTGGTGCCATATTGATTGACGTCATGAAACTTTAAAAGTATCAGAAATTAAAAACACAAAAAAACACCATAAAATTTAAAATTTCATTGTTTTTTTTTTTATCCGCAGGCGTATTGTGTTATAGGGCATATCTTAAAATTATTAGATTTGGCTTCCATTTGAATTTGAAATATTTAAAGTGACACAATATTGAAAAGATTTTAAAATAGTAAATCTTGGAAATTCATTGAAATTTCAATTTAAAAATATTTTTCTTCAAAGGTTAAACGTTATTTTTTGCTTGAATATTTGCTTTGGTTGTTTACAGGGCTAAACACCGGACTATCAGAAGATTTTTATTTGGGTCTTTTGGACTTTGGTTCAAGAAACTATGCCAATTTTGCGGAGAGAGAGACCTAAAAATTATGTTTGGCCGATTTTAGCGATACAATGCGGGGAGGACTGACACCCACGTTACCCTAACACAATTATAGCAAAGAACAATTCACACATGCAATTTCAGTTGGTTCGATTTCTTATTGACAAAAACACAGTTTAAATAAAAAAAAACGTCTAGTGTGTTAAATACAATATAAGTAAAATATTTTTAACAAATTAAATTACCATTTTCATTAATAAAGAGTCAGGTTTGATAAATAACCTCCATATTCAATATTTCAGTTTACATGAAATTAATGAAACGGCTCAGGCGATTTTTGTTTTACATCTATAAGGTGGTAATTATTTTTGCACAAATACAGTAAATTGTGAGAACTAAAGCTAAAGTTTTCTTTAAATTAAATTGAATAAAACTTAAGGGATGGTCAATGCCGCCCCGTACGCGCCTCATTTGATCCTGTGCCAACGGCCAATTTTTGCATGCGCACTTATGGATGCAACGCAAGCGCTAAGGTAATTTTGTCCAGGTGTAGCGTGACTATTGGTCACATCATTTACAGCGTAACAGATTAAGAACAAAAGTGAGCTGCGTTTTTGCGGGACTTAGAGTTGTCCCAGACTCACATATATATCTAAAAGTGTCTTGGCATACTTGATGAACATTTCATTTAAACTGTACGGCTAACATTGGTACATCATGAAAAATGTCACCAATCTAAATTAACACACTTCATATATCTAACTTTGTGGGGGAATTCCCCAGATCTTGCAATTTTTGATCTTTTTTAAGCATAAACAAAGCTGAGTCCAGTTACTAATTTTAGCATTCTTGGGGAACCCCCACTTCCCCTATTGATCAATCTAAACAGGTGCACGTAGCAAAACCACTAGGGTATTCCCCTTTCTCTCTTTTTATAGTAAACAAAATACTTGTCGCTGTTAGCAAATCTTTTCTCAAATAAATTGAGAAAATAATATTTTTAAAGTGTAATCAGAAAAATGGAGGCCATATAACAACATGTTATTCGATTTGGCCAAAAAAGCTTGTACTATGTGTTTTTTTTATTAGAAAATCAGCAAATGAAAGTGTCATACGTGCTGGTATATCAACATGTTGCCTCAGGTTTAAACAGTGCTTACCGCACAAGTTGACATACACTTGAATTTTTGACATGTACCCATGTCCTTCTTCCGAGAAATTCCGGTGATGTTGTGAGGATAATTGATTTTTTTGTCTGACCTTTGATGACATCAGTCAGAAAAGTCCATTATTACCGTCAGAATTACCGTCCTATATAATGGACTTTTCTGACTGATGTCATCAAAGGTCAAAAGGTCAATTATCCCCACAACATCACAGGATTTTTTCTGATGATAAGACACGTGGTCCACGTCGAAAATTCCAAGGTCTGTCACTTGTGCTGTGTAAGCCCGATTTAAACAAACCTATCAACAAATAAGCAAAATAAGCAGAATCGATGCGGAAATTCTTTGTGTGTATATATGCCTTTGGTCTCCTTCTTTTCTCCGCTTGCGCCAACATTGTTTTCTTTTTTATTTTTTTTCTGATAACTAAAAAAGGCTTATGGGTCTTATGGGTACACACCACCATTTTTGGGTGACATCCTATTCGTCCGAGGTTTTAACACGGCTGTATTTCTGCATTAACTGTGAGATTCTTAGCTATTCTTAGTACTATGTGCTTTGTTTGAACCAATTTTGCTTTGCATATAGTGGTGTATGTGTTCGCGACAATTTGATAAGAAAAACCACGAATAGTCGAGTTGGAAATTTTGATATGTTGTAGAGAATTTTCTCTTGAATTCTAACCTTAGTCAGAGAGAACGTTCAATGTGACCGTACAGTTGAGTATATCCACATTTTTTTTTGCTGAAATGGTAGATTAGGGTGTGTAGAATAAGAATCTGCCAGGTTCCACCTGGGCATCCTTAGGTCGTTTTTGAGAAATTCAAGATTGCATCCGCCATAATGATATTTATCGTAACTACAACCCTATATATTATCAACTATGGAGTTACTAAATAAACTATAGGATCCAATGAACCAGTGTATGGGCACTTAAAGTCCATGGCCCATCGCTAATGGCCTCGTCCCCAGAAGCCACAGATTTACCGGAAGTGGTTCAACATTTTCATATCATAATAAAGCTAATATTTTTCTCATTTCCCCTGTGAAATCCTAGGGCCAAAGGATTTTTGGTTTTTGGAAGTTTGAGCAGAACATGTGCCCCATTTTGTCGACCAATATTAATTTTACCAGTACTCTAATGCTACAAATCAGGGGGGGGGGGTGGGTGCGTTTTTACCTCGAGATCGTCTAATCAAAACGGATTGAAATAAGCGACGCGAAACTTTACAAATGGGGTTTTGGAGTGCAGGCCGAGAATCTATGCAGATGAAACTCATATCCTTCATCGTGAACACCCCCCCCCCTTTAAGTCAGCTTCAATTCAAAATGGAAGCCAAAGCCAGTATTTTAAAATCTGCCCCTATAACAGCAAATACATGCGATAAAAAATAGACTGAGTACTTGGGGTATGTTGTTAGACACAATAAATGTATTTTGATGCTTTTAAATTATAACATGACGTCAATCAAATGCAGCCAAAAACGTGAACATCTTCAAAAATTCGTGACACCAATTTATAAGTATTACAGCCCTCAAATCGAATTCAATGTGCACTGACATTAGAAATGGTACCTTTGATCCTAACAATGTACAACATACACTTCAATTTGTTTTAAATTGCGCCAAAATCAAAATAAAACAATATGGCGCAAAGTTGTCAAAATACCATAGGATTACATTTTTTCACATACATTGCACTCTACTTATAATTTGACACATTTTTATTTATCGGGATTTACCTGGTATCCATGGTTATGATCATACATTGTAGGTACATTTCTAATGTTTCATTGATACAAGAATGTATTATACTTGACGGTAATATTTAGAATTTGTGTCTAGTTATTTTTTGAAGATATTCACGTTTTTTGCTGCCATATTGATTGACGTCATGTTACAAGTATCGAAATACTTTTATTGTGTCTACCAACATAATCTAAGTACTCATGTTTATTTTTTCTCGCAGGTATTGCTGTTAAGGGCATTTTAAAATTATTAGCTTTGGCTTCCATTTTGATTTGAAGTCTGTTACAAGTGCGCATACACTTGTTCATTGGGTCCTATACAGTGTGAGTCAATGTAAAAACCTTACATTTGGAATATTTTTTTCTTCAAAGGTTAACGTTATTTTTGTGCTTGAATATTTGCTTTGGTTTTGTTACAGGGATAAACACTGCTATCAAAGATTTTTATTTTGTGTCTTTCGGACGTTGGGTTCAGAAACTATGTCAATTTTTGCGGAGAGACCTAAAAATTCTGTTTGGCCGATTTAGCCGATCAATGGCGGAAGACTGACACCCACTATACCTAACACATATAACACAACAATTCACACATGCAATTTCAGTTGGTATTCATTTCTTTATTGCCAAAAACATATCAGTTTAAATAAAACGGTCTAGTGTGTAACATAAATAAGTACATATTTTTACAATTAACTTCCATTTTCAATCATAAAGAGTAGTTCTGAAAATCACTCCATATCAATATTTCAGTTCATGACAATAATGAAACGGCTCAGAGATTTTGTTTTAGCATCTCTCAGGTAATTATTTTTGGCACAAAATACATAAATTTTAGAACTAAAGCCTAAAGTTGTCTCTAAATAAATCTGGAATTAAAACTTAAGGTGGAGGTCCATGCGCCCCGTAGCGCTCAATTTTGATCCTGTGCCAACTGGAATTTTTGTATGCGCACTTCTGGATGCAACGCCAGCTTCTAAGTAATTTTGTCAGGTGTTAGCGTTCTATTTGCGTCACATTCATTTACGCCTCGTAAAAGATAAGAACAAAAGTGAGCTGGTTTGGGACCTTAGACGGTCCCCGACTCAACCGATAATCTAAACGTTGTCTTTGTTGCATTAACTTTCTGAACATTTCATTTACAGGTACGGCTTCACATCTGGACATCATTGCAAATTGTGTAAACAATGCATAGATGAGTTTCATGATCTTAATATTCAATATTGCAAATTCTCCAATTTTAGTTTCACAATATTATGTTCTCCCAACACCGCCGGTACAAGCTAATTATGAAAAGGAGAAGTATAGAACCGAATAAACAGATAGATATAAGGCATATGGAAAATGTGAAAACTACGCGAAACGGGAAGTCATTCTTCAAAATTTTACTATGAGTGTTTAGCGGCAATGAACTACGGAACAAATAAAGAAGAGAAAGGGAAGAAATAATCAAACTTCTCAGAAAGGAAACAGAAGATTGTTAAAAATTAAACGTTTTATTATTGTGTAACCGTAGGCCTATGCACTTTAAAATTCACATTCTCACAGAGCTGGTGTTTTGAGGCGATACGAGATAAAATATAATACAATCATGTTACTGGCTTGTAAAGCAGAATGACTTGTAACAGTCGACAAAGTTTAAAATGGTGCGTAAACTTTGGATCGCCTTTTGGTACGCGCGTCAGTTACACGCGTTCCAGTGCGTAGTATATACGACGCTTTGCGCACCGTAATGTCGCAATGTCATTTGAATCACAAAAAAAACATGTTTCTTGTTTAAATAACAAGAAAAAGGAGAAACCGTGACCCATATTTTGTTCTTTAGTAATCGAAAGATTTATAAATGCGACAACTTTTATCAAATTTTCAAAAAAAGGTATCGAGACGATTTTTTGTTAACAATTCCAAAAAATGTATGAAAAAAGTGAATTTTCATAGACGTGGTAACAAATTATTTCGGCTAAAACAGCTTAAAAACAGGTCTTTTGGATGACTGTTTCTCAAAACGAGTACCGTGACCCCATTTTTTTATTTTGATATTTATTCATATCGATTGAAAGCATGTTTACACGATATCTTGGGGAAAGAAATGTTCACTTGATTCTATCATGGACCATCCACCTTAAAATTCAATATCGCACTGTTTCAAGCTGAATACAAAACCTCTATGGTTTCACTTTGCCTCCCAAGTTTCGTTGAGGTTTTAAAACCATGGCCATCTTGCTGATTCCAAAGTAAACTGTGGCTCGTACACAACCTATTCTTGACGTTATATTTGTGAATGAAATTGAACATTTTTTTAAACTCAGCATTTTCTTGAATCTCCAGGAATTATTTTTTATATTCCTTCAATTCTCCCACCTTATATTGTTTAAAAATTAATTGGTTTGTAAAATGTTTTTACTCAAAATCACTGCGAAGACCATGTCACTCTATGTAAACGATGCATCTTTGTTTTGCTCAAAACGGCCAAACAGGAATTTTTAGTCTCTCAGTAAAAAGGGCATAACTTCTTCTTCCAAAGTCCAATGCTCCAAATAACATTTTTATGGAAAGGCCTGGTTATCCCTCTTTATAACCAAAGCAAAAATTTGAGCATTTTAAATATTTTTATTCTGAATGTAGGTTTTTTTTACTCACCAATGTAGTATATATATATATATTAATTCCATAGTTTGATAATATAGGGTCGAGTAGATAATTATCATCTATGACAACGCCCCATCTTGATTTCTCAAAATGCCCAAGGTTGCCCAGCTGGCACCCGGCAGATTATAATTCTATACACCCTTATCTATCACATTCAGAAAAAAAATTGTATAACTAAACTTTCGATCAGGCCATAAACTTGGATAGGTCTCGACTACGCCTTATTTGTTCTGAAAAATGAAAAGGTATTTAGCGTTACAGCCATATTTTGACACTATTTCGTTGCTGGGCGCCGGACATTTTGAATATTGCACGGAATAATTATTAGTTTGGGGTGCTTGTTACACACATAATGTAATTCGATACAAACAATCCGCCCAAATATCAGTTTGTCGCGGGGAATGGCACAGCGCGGCGCGGCGGAGGAGCTGGTATAAAAGCAAAACTGCTGCCGCGCAAAAGCGACCACAAATTTTTGTTACTAAATTTTGGACCAATAGCCAAAAACCCGTGGGGTAAGTTGGCAGTACAGAGCAGAAACCACGTTTGCTAACCTGGAAAGATAACACAACGCACATATTTACTTTGCTTTGTTACTTTATGTGTTTGATACATCATCTTTTTGTTTTTTTTTTAGGTCAGGACTGAACTACATTTGTCACAATCATCAAATAAAGTACCAAATTCACTAAAAATCAGGCATTTAATTAAAGCAATTACAATCATCTCCAAATTTGAGGGGAAGGTCGCCCATCATCCGTGATGAAACTAATAATCACTAATTACTTGAAAATTAATACACTCAGCTCAAAAACTGGACGGAAAGGCACCACTCATACTTATACTGGAATCACCATTTTTCATGTTGAGTTGTCACCAAATGACTATTTTTGTTAAGATTCAAATCACATTGTAGCCTTATTTTTGAGAGCTCCTTATTATGGTTACATCAAAAATCCCTATGTACACTATCCTTAATGTCTACATGAAAAGCCTAAGTAAGTAGATACAGTTCTCCCAGTTAGTCGTCACCAAGTCCAGTCGTCAAGTCGAAGCAACATTTTTCTTTTACCTGTCTGTTCCTCAGTGAAACCAAAAAACATGATCACGGTACGAAACAACTCACATAAGAAAATTAAGACTCACCAATCACAGACTCACAGCCCCATGCCTCACACATGAACTCAGCACTAACTCACACTCAACCCATACACTCCCTACAAGAACTCATTACAAGAAATCCTAACTCACCAAGTAAATACACCACAAACAACTCTCCGCTCACCGAAACCAGATCACGAAAAAGCAACTCGCACCAATTAATTCGGTCCTACCCTAACCCATAGTCTTCCCCTAACTCCTCCATCAAAAATATAACCAAAATAGTAACTCAAAAACTGAAATGTCCCCTCTACCTCTCTTAATAAACTCTGCAGCATCCTAAGCAACCAAGCGCATATGATGACCTTCCCCTCCCACTATTTGCACGGCTCATATGCATATTTTTCTCCTCTTGGACCAGAACCTGAACTCCTAATCAAAACACTGATTTTTTGCCCACCTTAAAACCGGCCGCCCTGGGAATCGTCTACACACATGCCTACAAGCTGTTATTGCAAAACTCACAACCAATCACCTTCATAATTATTCGCGAATTTGCGTCTCCCACTTCTACTCTCTGACATGTACTCGCTACATCTCTATCCTCGGAGTTAATATAAACTACCTACGACAAACTCCAAAATCGTTGGTACTACAACACCCTAATGCGCAAGCAATCTCAACACCACAGGCCACTGCACCCTACAACTCATACTACACACAATTTCACAACCCATCCACCAACTCGCAAACCATAACGCGCATAATCATAACTTGCATTACTCACACAATAACCACGACTCGACCACCCATTAATCAACTCGTCACCAAACCTCTAGCAACGCACAACCTCAACCTCCCATATCTACGTCCATTACAAAAAAAAAAATCAATAAATAACTGCACCTCGCATTCACAGCATCTCAACACGAGGAAATAAAGCACAATAAACACATGAACACAAATTTATTGTCACAAATGCCCCTCATGTTCTGTTCGACAGACATGGTTACCACTAAATGAACATGGCAATATACATAAAAATGACATTACACATGTTCAACTCAAACCAGTAAAATGTCACCTATACAGCAAATGGCAGCCCATCATATTTTTCAATGTAAGCAAACATTCCAGGTAAAGGCCCCGGCCATTAAACTCTACCATAGCAAAAGAACTTCACACCACGTGTGATAAAATTAATACACCAAATTCTGTATTAAAAAATTAATCATTTTTCAAAAATAAAATAGCCCCTTATAATTGGTGTATTTTGTAAGCCAATAAGCAAATATTTCTCATAAATGCTGTTGAAACATAAAAACTTAAAAGACCCTTGATTTGCTCCCACCCCCTATTCAAAGGTGCATTTTAAAATAAACACGACATACAGATTCTGAAATACCGAATCCCTAGTTACATCCAGCATTCTAGCACCAAAACAAATTATACGACAAAAATAATACACAATATTTGAAACCCCTTCCACTTTCATACACATCTTTCACACACCATCTTATCAGTAGAACTTCTATGACTTTCCAAGAAACCAAATTGAATATGCCAAAATTGATAGTTAAAGACTTGAAATAGTATAACCACTAGTTATTTCAAAAGTTAATGAACAACAATGTGACATTTAGCTTTGACACTCAACATCCTCGCACCACTCCCAACACTACACACACACTGCCACTTAAAAGCTGCAGACCTTGCATTTTGCCATGCATCTTCAGATCATAGCTTGTGGATACAATGTTAACTATGAAATACCTCAACATGAAAATATTCACTTACATGGAGCCTGTGGAAACTGGTACAGTATCACAACAGAAGTACCTGTCTGTATCCCAACACTATATCAATCACCACAACTATAAATTACTTGAGAATAATAAATTCACAGCTTCTAGCCTCAGGTTCAAAGAAGTGTGATTGCACAAGCATTTCTTCATTAACAGCAAGCTCTCAACTCATACAATACCACAACTAAAAATTATACTCCAACATGGTTTAGCTCACTTGACAGGAAATTCGCTGCCTGTTATGACAAACCTGTGAATTTTGTTAGACTGGCTAATACTCAAAAACTTCTTGCCAAGATACAAAACAATTTGGCATCAAAAGATTGAATCTCCTAGTACCTCACAATTAGGGAATGATTTGGAACTGAAATGGACTAATTTCAATTACAAGACTGAAGATGAAAATGTTGCCCCGGCATTTTTGGAAACAAAAGCCCAACACATTTAAAATCAAGAAATACCAAAAACGAATTCAATTTTACTTGCTTTCATCGTGCTACATGTACAGCACATCCGCACAGGATGGGCGATGGTACAAAAAGCTCCAAACCCCCTTTTGTGAACCATGACCCCTCTTGGTTAATCTAACCTCAATGACTCGATTTATAATAAATCCCCAATCTTGTACTCATAACCAAAAACTTGACAATTTTGTATCCATTTTTTTTTCCCCAATTGGACTACAATTTAACCCCTCACAAATTTCAAGCCAACCTCCATAAAGAACATCTACCAATCATCAAATTCTCCCCCCCCCAGACGCCACAAACAATCAAAAACATACTCACAAATATATCAAAACTCACAAAAATCACAACATGTCAAAAGTTCGTCCCAGTCGATGCAGTCTTCTGCTTGATCATCAAAGCTATCCTTTCCATAGCTGCGAAGATATAAATTTTACTTAGATCCCTGTTCGCTCCCGACCCCCTAGCTGGCCAGCTACCGCGAATTTTAGTGCACTGTGAACTCAGTCCGAGTGTTAAAGTCCTGAGACTCCTAGTGGTCGTCGTCGTTGGTCCTCGTCGTCGTCGAAGTAACCTTGACAGAGTTACAGAATCACTCGAGGATGTTTGAGTCCCATGGGCTGAATTCTACTCCCACATCATGGCGAAAAAATTGTGATGATTGTACACAAGTCACAGCATGCATCAGCGCATGTGATGTCGACTCGTAACACAACAGTCTCCATAGCATCATAAAAACAGAAAAGCACAGTCTCTGCGAAGTTTGCTGAAAAGCTCCTTTCCTCCACAACAGCTGTTACAACAATATCATTGACAGCTATCATAATATCCATTGAGTTGTCGTCATTTCGATGTATTCACCCATCTCGTCAATAAGGTCCAATATCCTATACGTTGGGAAGTGTCTCAATGTTAGAGTCCGTCCCGATCGCCCAAACTTCCCCACACACGCTGAAGCACAGCCGTCATATTGAACACTTCCGACCAATAAGCGGGCTGGAAATGCAAACTTTCACGGACTATCAAAGGGGAGTCACTTCCTGAATACGCATACAAAGGTGGCAGAGAACCTTAAAGTTACATGAACCTTAATTTAAATACCATGGATGATTTGCGTGTGATGAAGAGGAAATCCCGTACAAGGTTGTTGGATGTTGGGTTGCTATTGGGTGGGTTAAATTTTGTCCTACCCATGGCCCCACACAACGAAGAAATGACACGTCAGTCGTCTTCATTTAAATAAACCGCCTCATGAATACATCTTTTCACCTAAGCGCGCATTGGCATATGAGAGAAAAAAGGTATTGAGCCAAATTGATCCGGGTGCACTATTATTACACCGGTGCACTCTAACACATGACACAATTGTATTCACTACCGATTAGTGAATATGCAAAGCGGCACCCACAATATGTGGAAGCGGAGGCAGCCATGCTTTCTATTATTGGTTACTCTATGTTTTCTTTGTGGGTCGGCAAAACATGCGAGACGATAATTTATAACGATTACGTAACGTTTTGCCTCTCTATATAGACCTCTTTGGTGTGTGGCCCTTATTGGATAGGGTTTAATAAAACGAAATTATGCACGGTTGGGGTTGGTGTGAAACAAACCTTTTTCCTTCCCTTGGCCTATTGAACTGATCTTTCAAAAGAGGATATCACCCAATTCGGCCCTTTCAGATTCAAGGAGCAAACTTTGATATGACTATTGTATGTTATCTGTATTGCATTAATACCCAGAACACGCACACAAGTTGGTGCAGTTTTCTTCTATATAAGAAGATTATCATTATACTTTTGAAGTGGCTCAAGGATCCTAGTTAAAGATATTAATTCTCTTAAGCTGTACGCAACCAAGTTACATCCTTGTGCATAATATAACAACCATAAACGTGTTTACCAGTATGGCTTTCAACATCTCTCGCTTTCATATCATATATCCATTGCCATAGACATGTTTTTTCTGTGATATACAAGCAGTTCGCATATAATCTAACAATTTGCACACCAATGACGTCAATGATCGCATTGAACAATTCGATTCTAATGGAGGAAGTTAGGAAGTTGTAGAAGTAATGAGGAGGAGGCCGCAAACGGTCAATGCTACGGTGGTTTTGCCGTCTTGCAACAAAGGTTAATGAAAGCAGAGCGAACGAGGAAAACGTACTTTTCTAGACGCCGGCGACCAATTCAAGGCACTAGTTGGTTCATCTTCTACAAAGGAACGCAAACTCATATTTCATGAACAGGTTGAAATTATGACGTCCAGGTGAGGTTGGCGTTAGGCATTTCAAACATAGAAAGTGATTTTAAACAATAGAAAATTAAAAATTTCCGTAAAAGGAGCAAGGCGCTGGCACAAACTCGAAATGTCCAATTGAAACGTAAAAAGACTTGGTGTATATGCAGTTATATTTCCACAATAAACACCTCATGATTTGGAGGTAGGAGAGAAAATAGATAAGGATAGATATATCATGGCAAGTATCCACGGGTGTTATACAGCGTATCCAAAAAAAATAAAAACACAACACTTGGCGCTACTTGGTGGCAGGCGCCATAAGTTGAACAAAACCACATGACTTACTTGATTTTTTGTTGCGAGATAAGATAGGACTATCGATAATGTCGCTAAAGTTCATAAAGGTAGATTCAATTTTGTTTTAAGACATGTAAGATATGACCCAAGATACAAGTAACTTGCCGAACTACAAATGCGGCACTGGGCGTGCAGAACACCCAATACGAATCTCTTAATCTAACCACCATTTTTTTTTTTTAAATGAAGGTGCTGCCAACCCAAAATTGACATAGAATGTTTCCACTTTCTAATAACAGCTAATAAACGTGCATTTTTTTAACACACTTTAAAAATGGGAATAGGGCACCATTGAGGATAACAAACCACGTATGTCCAAAAATAGACAAGAAGTTGGATTAGAGATAATCAATCATCACCGTTTTGTGACAGCACACAAAAGAGGTATTAACCCAAAATTGAACGACCCTCCGAATGAAAATATGAGATCGTTATTGAGTTTGTGTTGAAAACAATTTTACTTCAGGAAGTTCAGAATGTAAGAAGCATGTTACAGCCCCAGGCATTTATCTTTATGTAAACATGGAGTTGTCGATACTTAGTCATATTTTATCTTATATCGTTTTGAAATGTATTTTATCGCCATAATGTAATGCTTGATCATTACCAGTTTGTAACAATAATATGTAATGCAGTTATTTGTCAAAGTAGCAGTTGTTCTGCAAGAGAATTGGGCAATTTAAAGATGATTGCAATCAAAATGTTATTTGCCATTCTGTTCTCATTGCCCTGAAGTTACCAGCTCCTCATTTTCGTAAAATGGATGCGGTTACTCCCGTGGGTGGGTAACCAGTAGTTCCCGTATTTTTCACATATTTTTCATAACTCCTCCAAAACTCCCATTAAGTTCTCCGCCATTCCTGTAGTGACCCACCACCCACCCCGTCACAACAGCCCGTAATCGTATTTTTGATTCCTTGTAGTTTGCAGCATTATCTATATCTAGGGCTAGATAGTTTCTATTTTCTAAATATTAAAACGTCCAATATTCATCCCGTAATTTTCATATTGTAATTGTTTTTTATCTCAAAACTCCGGCAGGATAACCAGTAGTTATCCATACCGACGACAAACAAAGCGAAATAACATGACATGTTCTTGACATTTCTTTTTCCACACCGTAGCACGAAGAAGCTGTTATTTGCATAACACGCATACAGCGTTTACGCGTAATCGCCCGGTGCCACGCGTAACCACCCGTCGCAACGCACCACGCATACGCGCCCCGCTTAGTAACGCGTACAAACAAATGATAATTTAACATAGCATAAACTGAGCACATTTTTGTTGATTTTCAGTCATTCTGAAAGGATTTCGTCCAAATATAGCATAGCGGGTTTAACCCGTCCGGTTCCCCGGGATCCTCACGCACCTTTCACGCGAGTTTGGCGCGCAATATGGATCGAAATGGCGGAGCCTTGCGAACATAATACACACACACATACAAGTAGCCAAATTATAGTTGGACTAGCGGAGGCCGCGCTTCGCGCTGGCTCCCGCTAGTTAGTGAAGGGAGGGAGCGCCACTGGAAAACGGAAAGCACAATCACTGAAGAAATGGACACACTTGGCGAGACCACCGCTCAACAAAACCGAAAGTGCGAAACCCTGAATTAGGACTCCCGAGTCGACAAAATTTTGTATTGTTAACACTTTTAATAAAACTCAAATTCCCGGTCAACTATCATACCTCATGTAGTACCGATTTCTAAGGAAAGATTTCTAAGGAAAAGGTAACGAATATTTAATCCCGGATAGGCCTATTCTTTCGTTATATTTTATGGGTTTTCTCGTATTTTTTTAAAATAATACCCACTTCAATTGTAACCCGTTATTAAGTGTACGTGTACTTTCCTCAAAATTACTCCCCTTCGTTCCCGTATTTTCCACATTTTTATCATACCTCCTCAAACACCCATATAAATTTCTCGCCATCACCCACAACATCCCGTAATCGCATTCATTATCCTCGTTAGTTGGCAGCACACCAGTAACTTAGGCTTTAGTTTCCATTTTCTAAAATATTAAAACATCACTATTCATGTCCCGTAACTTACCGTATATTTCTATTTTTTTTCATATCATAACTCCATGGGGTAACCCGTAGTATCCAACATACGACAACTCTCAAAAGCGAAATAACATGACTGTTCTTGACCATTTCTTTCTTTTCCCACACCGTTTGCACCATAAGAGCCTGTTATTTGGCTACCGCATATAGCCGTCTTACGCTAATCGTCGTAGGCACGCCGTAAATTAACGTACCACCGTCGCAACGCCAACACACATACTCGCCCCCGCTTGTAACGCGTATTACAAAACAAATGGTATTACCATAGCAAGCCGAGCATATTTTAGCTAATTTTTCAGCCATTTCTGAAACGATTTCGTCCAAAGATAGCGTAGAACCCGTCCGGTATCTTCATGCACCTTTCATGTGAATGGCGCAATATAGATCGAAACTGACGGAGCCTTTTGCGAACATACATACACACATACCCACATAATATATATACATACACATTAGCCAAATTATAGTATGATAAAACACAACACGACCACTACTTTATTCACTGAAATTTATTGCGGTAAAAGCAATGAAATTATGGGCAAACGTACATTAGCCTATATTATACATGAAGTCCCACAGTGCACGTGTGTGCACAAACACTCAGCAAAAAAAGTTTTGTACATACGTCGCAGACTGCTATGCATGTTCACAAACGTAAAAAAGTCACACACATGCGTCCCAAGCGAATTCCGTAATCACACGTATGCAGGCACACGCACCAACACACAAACACACACACACACATACAAACGCACACACACCACATATCATTGTCTTGGCATCTGGTATGCTCTCTCTGTACATGACTACAATCAGTGTCCTGTCATATTTGGCTTTTCTCTCTGTACACGACTATAATCAGTGTCCTGTCATATGATGCTCTCTCTGTACACGACTCCAATCAGTGTCCTGGTAAATGATGCCTCTCTCTGTACACGACTACAATCAGTTTTCGTCATATGATTCTTCTCTGTACACGACTTACAATCACAGTGTCCTGTCATATGATTCCTCTTGGACACGACTACAATCAGTATCCTGGCATATGATGCTCTCTCTGTTACACGACTACAATCAGGTCCTCGTCAGATGATTCGCTCTCTGTACACGACTACAATCAGTGTTACTGTCATATGATTCTCTCTCTGTACACGACTCCAATCAGTGTCTGTCATATGTGCTCTCTGTACATGACTACAATCAGTGTCCTGGCATATGATTCTCTCTCTGTACATGACTGTAATCAGGTCCTGTCATATGATGCTCTCTCTGTACATGGACTGTAATCAGTGTTCCGTCAGATGATGCTTCTATGTACACGGACTACAATCAGTGTCCGGCATTATGATGACTCTCTCTGTACACGACTACAATCAGGAAGTGGTCCTGGCATATGATGCTCTCTCTCTGGACATGACTGTAATCAGTGTCCTGTCATCTGATGCTCTCTGTGTACACGACTACAATCAGTGTCCCGTCATATGATGCTCTCTCTGTACTGTAATCAGTGTCCTGGCATATGATTCTCTCTCTGTACATGACTACAATCAGTGTCCTGCATTGATGCGCTCTCTGTACATGACTGATAATCAGGGTCCTTTCATATGATTGCTCTCTCTGTAAATGACTGTAATCAGTTTTTCTGGACATATGATGCTTCTCTCTGCACACTACCCTGCTTCAGTGTCCTGGGAATGATCTCTACAACCAGTGTTCTGGCATACGGACTATGTGCTCTCTGCTGTACATGACGGTAATCAGGGTCTAGGATGATCTCTACAACCAGTGGTCCTTTTGTGGCATACGGCTATGATGCTCTCTCTGGTCATGCCTCCAATCAGTGTCCTGGAATTTGATGCTCTCTCTGGACACGAACTCCAATCACTCCACACAATCAGTGTCTAGGGTAGAATTTTTATAGTCCGCCGGCCTCATAGTCCGCCTACAACGGTAAAAGAATAGAATTCGATATTCAGTAATTGAATCTTCACGCCACATTAGTTTCACACTTTATTCCTTTATTGTCTATGGAGCCAGGACTATGGCTCCCGGCGGTCTATATCTGCTTTCACACCGGTGTAAGATGCTGCTATCTCTAGACACTTAGGCCTACAATCGGTTTATCCGGTGTGAAAGTAAGTTATAGTCCTGCGGGAGCCAAAGTCCGGACTATAAAAAAACCCTTCTATACCGGTATATGATGATGCTTATCCTATGGACACGACTACAATCAGTATCCTGGGTGTCAATCAATCAATCAATCATCCTTAGAATTTGTTATAGTGCCCAATTCAAACAATTTGCTCTTAGGCGCTGCAAGACAGTAAAACATTAAAACAAAATCAATGAGAGTACGCTTCTTGAAACAGATGAAATTTAAGCAGTTTCTCTGAAAGTGTCAATGTGGCTGCATCTTTGATGTGAAGATCGGTATAAGTTCCCCTGCTTAGGACCAACGCATGAGAAAGATCTGTCAGCGAAAGTTGAGCAATGAGTTCTGTAGATGATAGTTTGAAGATGAAGAGACGAGGATGATCTTAACCGACGCCGGGTTGGTTGAAGGTGCGCATTCGAGAAATGTAACTGGAGCATGATTGGGGGACGGTTGTACCACACTATAGCAGAACTTTGAATTTGATTCGCTTATCAATGGGCAACCAGTGGAGAGAAATCGGTTTATGAGTGATGGAGTCATCTTTCTTGCACCTGGTAATAATTCTCGCGGCAGTCCTTTGGACATTCTTGAGGGTGAGAGCAGGAGCTTTGTTAATTCCAGATAAGAGGCTGTTGCAGTAGTCTAAACGTGATGTGACAAGAGTGTGAACTGCGTTTGAAAGCCGTCAGTTGTAAGCATTTTACGTGCTTTGCTGATGTTCATGAGATGGTAATTGGTGTGGTCTTGATGATCATGCAATCTTGACACATGTGAATGGTCAGTGTTTCCATGCTAACCGGGGGTTCTTAACATGTAGGGGGGAAACAGTTGTATTAACATGAGGGTGGTGTGAGAATAAAAAATTTTCCCTACCATACATACCAGTTCAAAACATCTGCACATGTCATTCCATGATTATGCGATCGTAATGACCGCAACACATACAGCTCAATCACAAAGAATCTACACTACCTCAACTGCTATAAAAACAAAGTATCTCCAGTATAACTCACAAACTGTTAAGTCCCGTGACACTAAACTTTTAATTTGGGCATGTTTTTTTAATTAATAAATATGTATAAATACAACAAACTCTTAAAAAATATTACTTTTATAATTATCCCATCCTATAATATTCAATAATATCACACCCACATTTAATTATAATAATTATAATTCAAACCAATTTATTTTCAGACTTTAATTTCATTTTATTTCAGTTCTTATTTCGTAAACTACTTCGAGGTTGTAAACATCAAATTACCAATACCCTCAAATTCTCTACATCACATATCCCACAAATACTTGTTCGGGAGCTTCGCGGTCAAATGTCCTTTTTTTTTCTTGCCCGTTTTATAAAAAAAATGTTGAATTCTTTTGAAAACCCTATATTAGAGGAGAAGCAGAATATATAGGGCCTTATTTAAGGAAGTTCGTTTACCTTCCCCTACAGAAAAGGTTGACACATTTGATAGTTGTATGGACCATATACATCAATGCTACGTGTACTCAAATTGTGGTATCAACTTTTTCCAACTTTTAATTTTTTAAATTTAAGTTTACACAGGGGTCAAATTTTTAAAATGCCCCAATCATGTTGGAAATGTATGCCACATTGCCCATCAAAAATCATAAGGATTCCAAAAATGTATAGTTTGTACACCTACGACCCATTGGTTTTGGAGTTATAAGATAAAAATGGTAAAAAGGTCAATCTCAATTTGTAAAGGGTCAACATTAAAAAGTTACTCTGCTTATATTTACTACTTGCAAATTATTGCCGGAGGTACATAAGGAGGACTCCTAAAAAAAGTAGAGTTTTGATTATGTTAAATGGTTCCTTAAGGAGATAAGAGTCAAAGAAGGTCAACACCAATGGATTATGTTGCCCGAGACCTATTTTGTCCATAACATGGAAACTATGCATTGCAGATGGTACAAACGATTCCCTTTATTTTGACACATTAAACGAAGGGGTCACCCACGATGATGTTTGACCTGGGTCCCAGCTCCTCTATATGTGAGTCGTGATCGGGAAGCTCGACGAACCTTTTTTTCCTAGTCTTATCTGTATTAGTAAAGCAAAAGACCCGGAAAATAAACCTCACTTTTGCTTGGCACCACGGAATTGAATGCAGACAATAGCAAGGTTGTTTGCCTATTGCATTTGTGCAAGCAAAATGAATCTGTCCAACAATTTCACTGTGAAAAATAGTACTTGGGGAACTGGAGACGTATGCAGGGAGAAAATGATGACAATAGCAAGGTCGTTTGCCTATGATTTGTGCAAGGCTCATGCTCGTTCCCATATTTTGTCACTGTCGTTGGAAAAAATACAAAACCTTACATCAGCCAGAGTTTTTTTAGCAGGTGACTGTAGGTCCTTGATTTACGAAGTGATATAAAAAATAATTACCAAACGAAGGAAGAAAATATCAAAAAAAGTTTACAAAAAAGTTAGAGGCTACACAAATTACCTTATAAATTATTAGCAGTGACGTAGGCTCCTGATTTACGAGTGATATAAAGATAATACAAACGAAGAAATATTCAAAAAGGTACAAAAAAAAACTTTAGAGACCACAACAAGTTAAATTATAAAAGAGTATTGAACAACAGTAATAATTGCAAGGTTCTGATAAACAAATTTACATATTTTTCTTTAAATCAAAAAATAAAAAAAGTAAAATTTTAACATTAATATTATGCTAAACCAGTGTAAGATATACTCCGCTTTTTTATTCAAGGTGAGGGAGGAAGGAAATGAGGGATACAGTTTGTACAAACTATTTACATTTGGAATCCTTATGATTAGTTGGGCAAATGGATAATTTCAACAGGATTGGGAATTTTAAAAAATTTGACCCCTGTGTAAAACTTAAAATTGCCCCTATTGAAAAAGTATTGATACCACAATTTGAGAGTTACTACCGACCCGGGGGCCACTGTATTAAAAAGGGGGATATGATGCGTTAAAAAGAAAACGCGCCGGTAAAAAAGTTTTTTTGGTGTCTTTTTTTCCAACGGGCGATGTACGCGCGTTACATCGTTTAGGGTGTCAAAAACAAGCAAAATATGGACAAAGGGTATTTGTTTTTCTTAAACCTGAAATTGTCATGTTTATTCATTAAGCAGGGCTCAAAATCATTTCAAAATATTGTAATCGGAAATTGGGAAGTAAAGCAAAGCAGAAAATAAAGGGATATTTACGATTCAATTCACTGCGTACTTGGTGAGGGTATCATATAAAAACAGATAAAAATCACTTGTTTAGGATGGTGTTTTAGCTTGTTTTTTAGTAAGTGAAAATAGTGGTTAGGGGTGCATTGTGAAAGTCCATGTCACGCATAATATCCACATTGAATACAAGTGCCCCCCCCGGGACTACCTACCTAGCTGAGTAGAGAGGTACATTACTAACTACAAATGTGTCAAACCTTTTCTGTAGTGGGAGGTAAAACAAACTCTTAAATACGGCCCTTCCTTATTGATATTCTGCTCCTCCTCGATTACATGAGTTTACTCTTTTTAAGATTAGAGTCATTGATTTTAAAAGTACATCCTCATGTATAAGTTTAGATAATTTTGAAGAGTACCCATATCCTGAACTCTGGCTTTAGAAAATTTAAAACTAAGTTTATTTCGAATCACCCAGTGTTTCCGTTCTCGGAGATCTGCGTCGTTTAACATATGAACATGTCTTACAATATCTGTACCTGAACATACAGTGTCGTATGCATATGTACATACCCACTTTTACTACTTTTTGCATGTGAACATAATTTGACTAGTAATTATTTACAAAGAATATGAAGAGTAATGACCCAAATTGTACGTCTGGTTGCCTGTAAATCTGATGTCAATCAATCAATCAATTTTTATTCAGCACTTCACAAGATTACAAAGAATAAATGTGAATTATGTACAAAGTGAAACAGAACGATGTGAAAATAAATTGAAAATTGGAGAAGAAATATCGATTGCTAGGACATCCACTGGACAACTCCTGGGAGCGTATAGGAGGTGGAGGCCCTACTTAAGGTAACTTACTTAAATTACAACATACAGTGATAACATTATGAAGAGGACAAGGAAAATATAAGGAAAAAAATTGATGCTGGGAATACAAACGAGACAAAAGAGTGAGACTAAAAATTAAAGACGCGGTATTTAAGGGAAGGTACCACGTGACCGACAGTGGGCAAAATAAGGTTTTTAAAGACAAAATACAAACGCATATCACATACATACAAACTAATAAATACACATTAACATACAGACCTATAATCCAACATTAAACACATACATATACATACATGTACACAACACACAAAATATATTACAACATACACATATAATATGCTTGTACCTTGGACGTACACATAAGTACATGCATGTGTGAATCACAATGGTCGTATGCACAGGCATGTTAAGGTCATAACAAAAAGGTTTTGTGAAGAAATAAGAAAAGTGAGGAGATTGGTCAAACGTAATTTACTCAGGGGAAAAAGGCTTTTCGGCAGACAGACTGTAGAAGGAGGGCGAGAGTAGAGAGAAAAAAAAAAAAGATAGAGGGGAGGGGAAGGGCGGTTGTAAAGAGAACGGGAGGAGAGAGAGAGAGAGGAGAGGAGAGAGACGAGGAAGGAGACACGAAGTGAAAGTGGAGTTTTGCAGATCAATGGCGGATGGGAAGATGAAACGTTAATTAAAGTCAGGGATTATAGTATGTATCATGTAAAAAAGCTTGATGCGTGCTTTAAAGGTATTTTGTTTGTGATAGAGGTGATGATGTCGGAAGATCGTTCCAGGTTTTTGCACCATGGTACAGAATATGTTTTCTATTGGTGTTTTGGGTAGAGGAAGGTGGTATTGGTCGGATTGTCTAGTGTTGTATGTGGATTTGTTTATTTGTCAGTAAAAAAACCACAAAAGTTACTTTGTGACACTGTTCTGAGGGGTTTGTTCTTGGCTAGTCTCATAAGAGTGCGACCTGACGTTCGTTGCAGTCCAGTTATTTTTAGTGTCTTGAGGGAATGAGTGGTGTATTGTGGTGTATTGAATCTCGGGGGGGGGATTGAAATAGTTGAGGTTGTGGGTATGGTAATTCATTAATGTATAATTTTCTTGTACTATTGTACCTTGAATAATTTTACTTTTGCAATTTTTATTATGGGGCAGTGAATTGTATCACAATTGAGAAACTGAAATATGAATGATATATAGTAGTTAAGGTTGAATTGGCTTTTGCAGTTCTTGACTTTCACGCTCGAATGCTTATGAATACCATGTTGAGTTACTACACTCCAAAATAATCACCACGGTGAATAGTAGTCAGCTATTCGATTTTCCTCAGGGATATAGCCAATAAATGACATAAGCCCTCTAAATTTAGATCATAAACATGCTATGTTGTAAAAATATTTTTGCCCTTATTAGTTTCTAAAATAATAGTCAAACTTGAGTTGTAAAGATGCAGCAACAGAAACCAAATGTTGCGCATTTCACGAAATTGGCATTGCTTTTCATTATAAATTTTACGCATCTCGTGCGAAAAACTAATCACTTATTAGTCTCTAACCATACAACAAAGTGGAAACACTGACCACTGATCACTATACGTACTAATCAGTGCTGGAGGTAGAGAGAAGGAGAAAGCTCGTTTCCAAATCCCTTTGCCCGATGATCATCGCCGCGCTCGTAAAACTATTGTATTGGTACAATACAACACGAGCTCAATATTGATGCTGATGCATGCGCATCAACTTGCATCGATGTACATAGGTAAGCAGATAGCGACATATATTGGTAAGAATTGTGCATTTCGTTATAAACTCATGAAACTTGGCATAAATGTTTAAAATTAAATACCTGATTATTGATTTTATTTTTTAAGAAGGGAACCACGTCACCGTCAATCATCTTCAGGGTCAAACAAGGTCATTTGGGGCCATTTGAGATCATTTGAGGTCATTTTATTTATTAAATAGGAGTAAGCATGTTCCTAAGATGAGTACATTGATTCTAGTTTTACTCGTACTTTCAGCTTTAAAAACTTGAATGTTTAGTAACCGCTGTATTTTAAAATAATGATATGTTTGGAACGAAATCTAACTTGAATTGGGAAGAAAAATGCCGTATCTAAACCATGACACCAAACTTGACAGTGCCCGGAGTTGCCCGTTTTTTGAATTTTGTCCCGAAGTTGGCCACATTTTTGTGAAATAAGACCCTTGGCGATTGTTAAATGGACGTCCCATCGACATATTTACCACAGCATTGTACTGTTCGATGCAATGTTGTGGGCACTCGCTTTCAGCATTATATTGATCTCTAGTAACGTTGTTTTATAGTAATTCAGGTTTTTAGGAAATATACATGAATAAATTCTGTTATCAATGAGCATTCAACGAGTAGGCCTAGGGCTAGGCCTGGCCTATATCACTTATTTTGCCATTTTAGTTGTTTACCTTACATCTTGGTGGGCACGGGGGCTGGGGCAACATTTAACAGAGCGGATACTTTCGGGATGAAGAAGGGGATTCGCCTATTAACCTACTTGAGCAATATTTTTTTTGGGGGGGGGGGAGAGGCAAATCCCCAATAAGAGGGAGAGCAAAGCACCCAATCAAAGTCAAACCTCAATCATTTAAGATGGTTCTCTGAACATGGCAGCACCATAAATGTGGTTTTTTGGGGTATCGAGCAATAATGTCACATTTTTTGAAGGCGCCTCCAATTTTTCAAAATTTGATATTTTTGGCACAGATTACGTTGGTAATTTTTCTAGGAAACTATACCGCCGAACGAGAATGCTAAAAAAATGTGTATTTATCATAAATAAGCGATTTGTCATTAGAATTGGGATCACCAAATTGGACCATTAACTGCAGAGCTTTAAATTCGACGTTTATGTCCGTCCCCCATGATGAAAATAGTGCCACCTGGAGAAAATAACCTCTAACTTGACTTGCCTGAACTCAATAAACAACAAATGGTGAGCGTATACACGTACATTGCGCTGTTTCCCGGCTATTTTCACATTGGAAGGCTTGTTTTCCACAGCCGTTAATAATTAATATTCTAATTACAAAATTCCGTCGTTTGTGACACATACCATTTTTTGAGCTTAACCATTCACATGTATACTTAACTAGCCCGTTCCCAATGCAACCTGTGTAAAAATCTCGATTTTTTAAAAAATTGGGTCGCTCATTCAAAAAAAAATGTGCTATTATTGCTTTAATATAGCTTTCTCCTTCTCTCTTACCCTATGGCCCATGTACTCATTGAGTTGCTTCTGCTCATAAAATTCAAGATTCCTTCAAATGCACCCTCTGTGGTGTTGTTGTCCTGGCCTATTTTGCCTGCTACCCCTCATGACCCAAACTATGTATCGTGCCCCCAGACCATCCCCGCCTATTTTTTCCCTTTAAAACGTTGACCGTCACATTGTAAAAGTTAAATATATAAATCCGATTGTTGCCAGTTTGTGGCTTTTGGTGATTAATGTGATATGACTTGTGCATTTTCAACAAACACCGCAATGTATCCCCGTGAGGTGTGTCCCCTGTAATCCTCTTCAATGAAATGTTCATGTTATGTTAATGTATCAGCTAAGACAGATAGAGGACATTTCCAGCAAAATATACCCCCTCCCATTTTTAAACAATTTTACCAATATATTAATCAAACCTGGAGGGAATAAGCCTTAAAAGCCTCTTCATGTTATAATTTGCTTTTTTATTTCTGTCGTGCATCAGGGACCGCAGGGAAGTTCAAAACTTAGTTTTTGGTTTCTTTTCTTTTGTTCAATCAACCTACGGAATGTCCTCGGTTGGTATTTCGACACAAAGCGCAAATTTATAGAAATTTGTATCCTCAGAAAATCTCCTCGTGTCCCTTTAATGAAGAAGACCGTCTTTGATTAAGTCGAATTTATGTACCAATAATCCACGAGTAATGTTTATGTTGTGTTAGAGTTATGCCACCTTATCTGCATGGTTTATGTATTGACCCTCATTTGACCTTTGTGACCTCTTGTACATTGAACTTTGAAACCTGTGCAGTGGTTCCATATCCATTGTTTCCATTTAATTCTGTACCTCGCTCCAATTCGATGCTTTTTACAAAGCACAATTTTACCATTATCTGCTTAACTACATTACAATGCTGTGGTAAATATGACCAACTTCGGGACAAAATTGAGAAAAGGGGCAACTTCGGGCACTGTCAAGGTTTGTGTCATTGTTTAGATAAGGCATTTTTTCTTCCCCATTCAAGTTAGATTTCGTCACCAAATATCATACTTTAAGAAATAACGGCGTTACCAAAACATCCAAGTTTTCCAAACTAACAAGAAAATCAATTTAACTCATCTTAGGACTGCTATCTCCGATTTTTTTTTGGACTGAAGTACTCCGAATTTCGGCTGTAACGACTCACTCGCTTGTTTCGTCTCCAACATGTAAACAACCACTGCGCATCGGGGGATATACCTTTCTGCGCACAGGTCATATCTTGTTCAAATGAGCTGCCCTGCTTCTGTCGGCGATGATCTTGGTAACAGAAAGAAAAAAAAAAAAAAACAAATGAGAGTACTCCCTGCCTTTGTTGGTCTATGCTTTTACAATGATTTGCCAAGTGGATATATTGGGATCATCGGCCGTTGCGAATGCAATTAGGGAAGAGCTTTCTCCTTCTCCCTACCCCATGATCAGTTTTTCTTCTTTCCTAACTGGCTTACCAATTTAATAAGAAAAGACGGGCCCTGAACGGAACTCGAATTCGACTCGAAAATCTATCCGAAAAAATATCCAAAACGAATAAAATTTCAACTTCTGGCTAGTGCTTGTTTCTATCTTGAAACGCTTCTATGGAATCATGAATTATTTTTAAGCTGCTATTTTCGATATCTGATGATTTTAACACTTATATGCAGGTAATCGACAATATTTATTAACAAATTGTAGCATGATATCTCTTTTAAGATTGTGAACCTGAAATCACGTGTCAATTTTGCAATATAAGATTTATTCCTTACAACGGGATAACGTGCGATTTTGTGGTGTTGTGCTTCTTGTTGTAGGCCTTGGTAACCATGAGTATTGATTTGCACCTGATGGTTTGGCCCTTTTTGACTGATGTTGAATTCCCCGTGATAAGTAGCAACATCGACGCATCTGAGGAACCCGTCATAGCGGACATATTCAACAAAAGCGTAATCGTGTTAGTGGGTGGAGAACAAGTCGGTGTTGTTGGATACACATACTCTCGCACAAATGAGATTTCTGCAAGTCGTAAGTACAACATGGTTAGGAAAAAAAATTAAAAGGACGGACTCTCCTTCAACTCATTTCTCGAACGTTTAGAATAATGCCAAAAGTTATCGATTTACGCAGAAAACACTTCAAAATAAGTTATTTTATCCGGCAAATTTTGGCACTGTAAACTGAATAATTGAGAACCGGCGGCGAAAATCGATACTTGGGTGCATTTCATTGTTGTGTGACGTCACCGTGGTCAGTGCTATCCACATCCGTGTGCTGTTAATCATTAGCTAGTAATTTCCTATCATTTGATTTTTTCCAAATTTTGAATTATAGTAATAATAATAATAATAAAAGTTCCCCGCCATCTTGGGATAAACTACGTCTGGTTTCTTTAGCAGACCGTTTCGCTAAAGTTGCAGTCATTAGTCACCAAATGGGTTTTATGCGATATTGAACATAATCTTGACCCCAAATCAATTCGGCAACCGCAAGGGGGTGCCAACCTCTCATTAGTTGGTTAAACTTAAAAACAATTTATCTTCTAACACTGATAAATTGAAAACTAAGAGTTCACTTGTTATAACTGACTTCAGTAAGGCCTTTGACCTAATCAACTTTGTGCAGAACTGTGACCTAACATCTTTGCGCAGAACCAAGACCCCGTTGCTGAGCCTCGTTTCTATTCAATTCACCAGAACAAATTAGAAGAAAACAAAAGTAAAAGATACCCAGCGACCCATATGCAAGACAATATGGTACCGTAATCTAAAAATTACATTCAGTCAACCTAACCATAACCCTAACCTTATTTTATATTGTTTCCTCATAAAGGTAATGCGATATTCAAAGACGAGATCGACTCAATACAAGAAGTTGTGGACGACATGTTGTCAAAAGGAATAAACAAGATCATTGCTTTGGGGCACTCTGGCATTAGCAAAGACTTGGAAATTGCGGCAAAGGTTAAAGGCGTGGATATTGTTGTTGGTGGACACACTGACACGTTCCTGTATACAGGTAGGTGTCACATGGTTGTTACTGCTATCAAGTTTGCCCAAGCTTTTTATTGCCTGTAATGAAGAGAAGAAAGCTCGCAAAGTTCACTAATCATACCATTAGTCGCATTTGAAATTGCCAAAATCATGAAGAGCTTTATCTTTCTCAAGATAATAAAAAATAACTAGCAGCACCGATATGCAATACGTTGTTAAAAAAGAAATGCCGTAGAACAACACCTACGCAGAGTTGACTAACTGTACATTTTTGTTTACGACTGTGGGGCAAGTCTATGGCATACAATGGCCATCAATTTGTAAAGCATTTGTATTTAAAATTGTGTGTACTTTAACTGCCATGATAAATTCATAACAATCATTTTCGCCCACCTGCCCACAGGATAAGCTAACATCCGTAGCACCAAGCTACAAATAATCGTTTGTATCATCTCCACACGTACACACAAACGTATTGAGTCTCCTTGCACAGTGTGCGCAGTACCAATGAATTGGAATGCTTTGTTTCATTTAGTTCCACAGATCGTGATCAGATTGTGCATGCGCTGGCTCCATATTTGAACATTTTCTCAACTGATTAGGAGCTATTAGGTACACTATTGAAATCATTATTTGAAGTGAACAGTTGGAAAAATACATCTCATTCAAAAAGTATTAGATAGTTGACCATCAAATCAAAATCAAAAATCATTGAAGTGTGACAATTATTATAGACTCTGTGACTACTTTTGTAAAACACGCGGCAGTGCAGTTGAGCAAAGTCAGTGAATATAAAACAAAGTTTGAATCAATTTTGTTTCAGTAGTCAGTACTTACGGTAATCATCTCCAATGAAAAGGTCTTCCAAGAAAAGTGGAGGACGTTTCCGAGCCACTGGCAGAACTCAAGTCGACGTTGATAGTCTCAGGACTTCAATTAATGTCTTCTTATCATTTGATAAGGTTGAAATTATTCCGATATAGTTCTGCGATACTTCTCAAAATTGTGTGAGCGGCACCACAAGAAGGCGAGCGTTCGTTTGGGTATTGCTGACGGAATCTCCAAAGCACTTTTGCTATACACTCATGAGTGCGAAGGTACTCAGTCACAAGAAATGTCATTTGCTTTGGTTTGATCTGTACTGTATCCATGTGTGAAGTAAAAGCAGCTCTTGTAAGCAACAGTGGCACGTTTTCCATCAATGGCCTTGTGTTGTGCAGGTACAAAGCACAGAATTGAAACCGTAGTAATTTGGATATGGTTGGAATTTTTCTCTTGTCTGCAAAACAATGGACAAGCCCATGGATTGAACTTATACAATCTTCGAGCAACTGCATTTTCACTTGGCTTAAAAACAGCCACAAAGCCCTTGATAATTTTCACACCTCAGTGATTTTGCACTCATGCGATTTTGGTTTACCTAATAATACACTTCTCGTGCTAGCGTCTTTTGTTATTATCTATTGTTTTCCGGTGCGTTATCTACTACGAATCGGGTTCGAGGAGGCTACTGGGGTGTTATTTTTAATAACAGCTCAAGAGCATTGTTATTTTATTAACATAACATGCACACATCGGAAGCTGGGGTCACAACTGAACGCACGGTGCAAAACGGATTGATAGTTTCTGACAATATAACAATGTCCTGCAATTAGATACAGCGGCGCGAATCTTGATATTACTGATGGAAACTTAAGATACAAATTCTATGGTGTCAAACTCTGCTACCGTAATTACTTTAAATTGATTGCTCTTTTACATCAAACCTTTTTCTCAAAATATTCCCGTATAGGCTTGGTGGATTTCTTTCATTCAAAATTATGATATAATTCCGATAATTCAGATTTGATTTTCATACTGTCCTTTTAAAATGTTTGTATGGAGAACGGCAATTCCTTAAGGGTAATTGCAAGAAGACAATGAAAACAAACACACCTACCCCGTGAAAGTTTTATGGTGATCTGACCAAACACTGGTTGAATATCGAAGGTTCCTCAAACAAGCCCCCTCCCAAAAAAATGTCTAAGTCAGTTTACCTCGTTGAGATCAAAATTGGTCATAAGCTCCCCAATCCTACGCCGCTTTCCATTTGAAAATCAATGCTTTTTCCACAATGTGCGACCATCACCCAATACCATATAGATATTTAGAAAAATACTACAACAAGCGATGGGGTCTCCATTCAAGATTGGTTGATTTTGTGGTTCTTCATATCTTCCACCTATTCAATTGCAATCAAATGCTCAAATCCGTACTAAATCTAGGGCCACTGATAACTCCATGTAATTTCGCACAAATAATCAATATAGACTTGTTTAGGGATGAATAGGGTTTATGGGTGCTTTATTCCGTCTAGGCTTGGTTGATTTCATTTCATTCAAATCACACTCCAAGGATGAACCAAAACACTCGTCATTCTTTGCTTCTTATTTAGAAAAGCACGATCAATCAACCATTAGCCAGTAAGCTTTAACGCTCTAGTTTTACTGGAAGGTTATGCCAGACCAATCATCACCCAGTCAGGTTTGGTTAACGCTCGTCATAGATGGTGACAAGGACAAGTGTTTTATAATAGTTAATTTAAATTGGCGACAAATTATTCGTTATCATCCAATTTTAGCATGTTTAACCAAAAAAATTGTTTTAAAATGTTTATTTATATATCATACTCCAAGTGTAATTTAATGCAATTCGCTAATGATGGCGTTCGTTCAAAAATACCAAGCTTTCGCGCTTGATGACTTGGTTTAACGCTAGTTAACCAAGTCATCAGCTCTCAACTTGTTATTTTGTACCATGGATCGCCATCTAGCTCATTGAGTATCTATATCGTATACATAGATAAGTTGGCCAAGCAAGTCATACCTTTTGAATTTTTAAATGTATTTTCAACGTTCTTTCAATTTCATTTTAATTACCTCTGTTATCATGCGTCTGGGTTTACATGATTGTGTGCCTCTAAATATACCATAAATTGGGGGTTAGCTGTAAACAGTGGCGGCGCCAGACCTCATTCGGGGTGGAAACGGGGGGGGGGGAGTGATTTTTTTTTTGGGGGGGGCAAAAGTGAATTCTGGGGGGGGGCAAAGTATTGAAATATTTGAAAAAGATTATGAAGAAACTACTCAAACATGTGGGTAATTATATTAGGAAGGATGTAATTATTAGAGGAATATTTTACAGGAACCAATTCCGAAATCATTTTGGCCCCCGTGGCGCCGCCACTGGCTGTAAATAACACTTATCAATTTGTTACATAACTTAAATTCAGTAAAAACTCATTATCTTCTATTAAAGGTGAGCCACCTGATGCCGAGGTTCCCTACGGTGACTATCCCATAGTTGTGACTCCAGATGATGACCCTGAGGGTACTGTCATAGTGGTCACTGACTACACCTTTGCTAAATATTTAGGAAGGTTGGATGTTACTTTTGACCCAAGATGGCCCGCGTCAACAGAATGGTCCGGTAATCCCATACTGCTTAACAAAGAGTAAAACAAGGTAGAGTTACCCTGTAGATGGGATTCATTTTACATCACCACAAGATGAAGTGTTTCGGGTGATGTTATCTCACGTTATGCGCGTTCAAGTAAAATTTGGGTTTCTGATTTCAATCCTTATGAATAATTAGGATTCATAGGTAGTTGTATAAAGGTTGCAAAATCAAACGTGTAACATGTTAATAAATTATATATATATAATATTGGATGGCTGAGTTGGATAGATAAAATATTGTCCCGAGCCTAGATCAAATATCGGGCGAGTCGATTAAGTTCATTTCAATGGGTAAGACCACCAAGATTTTCTTAGGTAATTGCGGCCTATGAGTAAGATATAATAGCAACCTCTTGGTGGTGAAAGAGATCACTGTGTGGTCTGTCTGCAGATGCGGATCGGCACATAGGGTTATTCGGTAAGTGTGTATGTGTGAGTAGGGTGCGCCGTGTATGTGTCAGGTGTGTGTGTGTCAGGTGTGTGTGTGGTGTGTGTGTAGTAGAATATTAACCCGCCTGCATTTTACGCATTGACCGATTAACCCCAGGGGGGGGTACTAAACACAAATGATCATTACAGGGACGTGCCACCAGGACACGCGGTCTCATTTTAAGCCTTCTGTATCGCAAGGACCCTGTTTTCATGCCAATTTTGGGATAGCAAGGGTCGTTGTTCAAAAATATTCTCAATTTGTTGAAAAATTAGTCAAATTTTCTTATTCGGAAGCTACAATTTTTACTAAAAAATTTTTTTTACTTTTTTTATTTTTTTGTTAATTTACTTGTTTTACAGTATTCAAAATTGCTTAAAATGAAAATTTTGAGGAAAAATTTGCATCTCTGGAATTGCTATGGGTCCCTTTTTGGCAAAAAATTGGTATAGATATGGGTCAGGACTTCCAGACTCTCGGAGGCACGTCCCTTACCCAAACCAAACTTTGGTACCCCCCCCCCCCCCGGGCGATTAACTATGTACAATGATCTTTGCGTGACCGGAAGTCTTTCTTGCTGTCGGCAACATAGGACCCCAGGTACTTGGAAGTCCATGACCTCTTGAGTTGGGTACCGTCTTAGTGCAGATAGGTTGATGATTAATCTTCTAATTGACGGCCATATCGTCGCCCATTTGACATTTTTGACTTTTTAGAGATATTTTGCAACATTACTCGGCCCGTCGCCATGGGGGGGGGTGTGGGGGGGGAATTACCCCCGCGATCCTCAAAAAGGAAGAAAGGAAAAGGGAAGGAGAGAGAGAAGGAAAAGAGAAAGAAGAACGAGAAAAGAAAGGGGAAAGAGAAGAGAAAAGAAAGAGAGAAAGGGGAATAAGAATGAAACAAAAGGAGGTAACGACCATAGAAACTCGTGAGTGAATTTGAAACTCCAGGACAGACTTACATAAAATCAAATATCAAAATATTGGCTTCTCCTCAAGCCAATTAAGTGTATTTCCCAAGACCGATCTTCCAACCATGTGACCAAGCCGTTCCATTGCCGGAGAGGAGGCTAATTACCAGGGAAAATATAGATCATGATTGGACTGAAAAAAGGCCACAACAAAAAAATTATGTTAACCCTATACCTTTGTTACGCTGACATTAACATCCCCCAGTACATCAGACGGCCCTGATACTGTAGTCTACTTACCTCATAAAATTTTAGCTTAGAAATAATAGTGTTTCATCAGGTTAGGACCATTGATTTCCAACATAGAACGTACTATACAAAAAAAACTCGTTCATATGTATTACATAGACCCCATGTTATTTAACAAAATCTTACCAAAATGCTACAGAATAAAAAGGAAATTCTTGTTAATGCAGAAGTTGAAAGAAAGTAAATAAAAAATAAATTGGCCTCTGCAATGACGGTAACTAGCCACACTCCATTGATTTTAAAAGATATAGCTTTGTGATTCCTTCACTTGCCGATTTCACAGGTCGATTCAAAAGCCTTTTTCATTAACTAATACGCACATGGTTTGATTCCCGGCCTATTTCAAACTGAAATTCAAAATAGATGCTCATTATTCAAAAAGTATCGAATGGATCGGTTGTGATAGGTTGCACAGGCAGCTTATAATTCTACAGACGTATTCTGTTCAGATTTAAATGACCGAAGGTTGGACAAACGTGGTATCTTTGGATCACTGGACACAATATATACATGAAGACAGTACATCTTTTACTTTTGATCATCCTCCTGCCATCCAAGCACCAAGATCGCTCTCAGAAAACGTTATAAGTTTGTTCAAGCCTAGCCAACGGTAATCATGAATTGTTAATGTGCAACAGTACTTGTGATTCAAATGTGTAAAATAAATTTGAGAAAAAAACAAGGGGAGCCAGTGGGCCCTTCCCCAAGTTTGGTCTATAGGATAAGGGGAATTGTCAGTCGGGGAGCTGAAGTGGTCAAGAAAAAAATTGGTAGGGATCGATTCCTTAGCCCCGCACCATAAATATAGGTTACTGGCGGTCATTTGAATTAATTACATACTTAACCCTCCAAAAAACCTTCTTAATAGCAAAATTCCAAGAGCTTCGGGGGCTCCGCCCCTGGACTCCGGCAGGGGCCCTGCTCATGCACCACATCCGTTAAAGATATTGGCGCTCGCTATATGCAATTACTCTTTGGCAGTTACAAGCTGATACAGTTCCTACGGTCTTCAGTGAGCAAAGTTAGAAACAGGTCTTACTCGGGTCTTACTTTGCGTTGGTTGCTAATTTACCCCTCAAACAGTGGTCATTTTGAAGGTTCTCAATAGCTTAAATTCAAGAGCTTCCGGGGGCTCACTACGCTTCCAAGGACTATTACTGCAGCAATAACATTTCTTCACTTTTACCCCCCCCCCCCCCCCTGCAAAAATGTCTAGCGACGGCCCGCATGCCACTTATATGTTTTGCTTATACATCTTAAAAGTGGACCTAATAGTGCAGATATAATAAGAATTTTGATCAATAAGCCCAAAACTGCATATCACGAATCGATTTCACATACTGTCTTATTGTTTAAGTGACAAGTAATGTCAATAGGGGCGGCATGACTGAACTTGTTACGCGTAAACAGCTGTTACGTGTTCACATACAGATCGATGTGCGTCGTATCAGCTCGTGCGTGCACATGGCGGGTTTCACATAGGAGATCTCTTGAACGCATTGTGAATATAAACCGGTGGAAATTAGCGTCATAGGTGAAAATACGACTTTTTTGAGTGTCCACATACAGACTTAGACTTTGTTGCTTTTTATGTCAGGAATACAATTGCACCTTTTAAACTCAGCAAGGTTAAACGGAAAACTTCAGAATGTTTTCTTCATAATGCAAAATTAAAAAGTAAATTGTAAATGTTTAATTCCATCGAAACAAACATGAAAATCTCCCGGTAGAATTTCAATGCGATTTTCTCGAAAACGGCATTTTTTCGTCAGATAAGATTGTATGTGGATGTGGGTTGACGAGGTATTTGTCTTCTGGCATTTAGATGTAGGCCGACTTTGCTGAAGCATTCTCAGTGATGTTAGTAGATCTTGTGAGTCACAGCCAGATAGGATGTTAGAGCTAGAATCATCTGCATAGTCAAGGTCGAGATGCGGAACTTGGTGAAGTCTAGAAACACTTAGGGGTTTGATGGGAGGCCTGCCGTTCACGATGTCAAGACTCTGTCTGAGGATGTAATCAAACCACGATTACAAAGAGATAGGGAGCATATTATCTCCTAGGAGGGATTCCAGTATAGATTAGTGAACTCCTTTTGTGGGCTCATCCCAATGGTTCTGCACAAAAGCTAGATGGGTATCAAACATGATGGACATGCTTTGGACATGCTCGTCTGGAACCACCGTAGGTTAGAAATTCTCAACTCATCTATGATCATTCGAGGGGCCAAGTAGTCGGGAAAGGTAGTGTTGAATCTGCCTTTGCGAAATCATTACGTTCCAGTCTGAGAATGGGATCTATGTGCGGAAGTGATTCTGTTGAGCAGCATGAGTTGTAGATCTTAGAGGCCAGTGGAGATAGTTGATTCCTCTGTTGTTTTGGGGGGTGTTTTGGAGGGTTGCCTTCTTTGGGTAGAGGAGTGAGGAACGATGTTGAAAAGGCAGCTGGGTTGTTTCCCAGGAGATGTTGCTACAAAATTCTAACAGTTGGATCACGAAATAGTGGATTCTTCCAAACTACTGTAGCAAGATGTTGTCGGGACCAGGCGTCTTGGTTTTGTTCAGTTTCTCAGGCGCTCTTTAAGCTACTCTATAGTACCAAAGTCCCGTCTGGATGGGAAGGGTGTCTGCTATTTTGTTGATTCAAGAGATGTTCATCAAGATTAGTGCTATTCTGAAATGGCATTGACAGGAGAGGATAAAATGGCTGAAAACAGGGTGCCAAGGCGTTCTTCAGTGTTTAAACTTTGATTTTATAGGTGGGGTAGTCTTTCCTTACCATTAGTTTTTCCCCTCATGGCCTCCCAGGCAGCCAGCCTGCGCTTTTCAAGATAAAGGGTGTGAAATGCTTCAGGACTTGGACTTTAATAGCATGCTCCTCAAGCACCAAGGTGTTGTAACCATCACCAAGTGCAGCCTTAGCGGCCTCAAGGTCTACTTGAGCATGGGCTCTTGGCTGCAGACTTCAGTCTTCTCTGGGCTTTATGACTTTGTTTGTCATTGAGCAAAGGCTTGGTTACTAGGATTCCATCTTTCTATTAAAACGTCTCTTTTTGCATGTTTAGATTTTTACTGTCAGTGCTCGTTAACAACTCATTGTGTGCCGTTGTGTCAATGCGCTAATTTTGAAAAGGGATTAGAAGGATTTTTTTTGCTGTGAAAGCAAATGAAAGTGACAGGCATGCCCCAGAGATTCTTATATATAAGACTGCTTTGATACTTAATTTTTGATACTTGATATTCTTTGTTAGACCCAGAAATTAATGGCGGAGATCACTGAATGGGGTGAGCCTAACGAAACCTGATGCAACAAGTTATAGGTGACAACACATGTCTATCGTATGGAGCTAGAGAAAAAAAATGTAGGCAGAAGGAATGCAACCTAGGTAACCTGATAACTGATGCCATGATATGGGAACCTGGGTGGTACATTCCCAGACGAATGAAATGGAAGATTGTGTCAGTATAGGCAATTCATTAGTTCTGGAAAGCATTAGAGCTTGATTCCACAAGGTAAGCGATATAAAGGTAAAGAATGAATTAATATAAATTACATTCACCTTTTCCGTGGACTTTGATGTTAGTTTGCTGCAAGAAAAGGTTTGTGTACTATTTTGGTGTCAATGGACAGAGGGAGGACCATAGCTATTCGCTTGTAGCAAAATCATAGCATAAGTTCTTTATAACAAATCCACCACTCAACCACCCTGGGACCACCCCCCACCCTTGACAACCGTGTTAAAAAGGCTGGAAGACGAGGGTCTAAATGACAAGCCATCATGAGGGGTTTTCCTGTTCAATTGGTTTGGATCTGGAAGTGTACTTAACTTTATTAGATGTGTTTTTCATTCTTTCGGTTAAATTTATAGGCGAGATTTCTTTCGGTGATATCACATCGGTTGCTACCGTTGGAAAACACAATAGATACGTAGAGTTGGAAGGCAAGTACGTCAGAAGAGATGCTGGAAGTATCTGGTCTCCGAATTACAATCCTGATAATGGAATGGAAGATTTTTAAAAGATGTCAGGTTAGTATTTTAAAACAATTATTGGTTTTTCAGATAGTTATCTATGTATTGGATGACCATTGTGTTTCAGAAGCGTTTGCAGGACATAATGGTTGAGCCTCAAAAGCCTTGAGCTTTGCGGATCAATGAAGGCGTAACGCATCCTGGGTAATCTTGTGTTAGATGCTCAATCGCTAATACATGCCTTATTACTGGCCAGGGTAGCTGGAAACGTTTGATTTTATGTAGTTTTTACCACTCCCGAATGCACATGAGTGCGCCGTGGATAATGTTGGCACAGGTGTAGAAGTAATTATAGTCCGCCGTACTCACAGTCCAGCTACAATGGTAAAGAATAGGGCACTCGATTCAGTTGACTTTTCACGCAACATTAGTTTCACACTTTATTCCATTGTCGTCTATGGAGTCCGGACTGTTGCTCCCGGCGGACTATAATTACTTTCACACCGGACCCGGGGAATAGATGAAAACTCAGGGCTCTGCCTTTACATCAAACAAAGAGAACTAATATTTTTGCAGGTAAAATAAAAGAATATGATTAAAGGTAGGCCTTACTGCTTTTGCATTTTAAAATATTTCAGTTAGAATCCTTCAGTACTCAGAATTTGTTTAGACCATTCCGAATTATTACTACTGTACCTCAGAATTATTTTTTCATTCGGAAAATGAACGTGATTACATTTACTTGAAAATTAATAAATAATAATAAATCTCGAACCTTACTCTACATTTAGCAGACCTTTATATGTTATTAAAAGGAAGAGTGAAATTAGAAATGTTGATGCTTACCTGTACTTCTCAGGTATTTGGGTTACCTACGATTATCCCCTGGAGCCATTTGATCGCGTGGTGGGAGTATTGGTGCGGTGTACAGAGTGCATCATTCCGGAATTTGTTCCACTGGAAGACGACAAAATGTATAAAATGGCAATGCCTGCATATACTGCTGACGGGGGTGATGGATATGACGTCATAGCTGAAAATGGAAAGAATCGCTACTCAGGTACGTAAAATTCTGAACTTGATGAAACAAACAAGTTAATCGCGACTTCCACTTGCGGTCGATTATGTGCCCTTTTCTAATAATAACAACACGGATTTTATCTAAACAGAAACGAGGCTTTCTTTAAAGACTAGCCAGACTGTGACTGAACAAATAACTCACATTCCTTCGAGTCTACACAACAACCAATAATAAAAACTAACTTAAATTTCGCGTGTTTCTCGGCTCTTTCACGCGCTCACTATACTTCAGAGAAATATAAGCTGGGGGGACGATCACAGACTTTTAACCTTGGCATATGACCTTGACCTCATCAACATATGAGGGATCCCCTGTTGCACCTATAACACAAGTTTGGTTCCAATTGAACTTCACTTTCAATTGAGGTCAACATTACATTTTTAGTGTCCAATTTTTCAACTTGACTTCATGACCTTTGGACCTGTGGCAAATCGACATTTGACCTCATCAACATATGAGGGATCCCCTGTTGCACCTATAACACAAGTTTGGTTCCAATTGAACTTAAACTTTTCTAATTGAGGTCAATTTAAAAAAAATAAATTTTAGTGACACATATACACACATTTACATACAACAACACACACACACATTACATACACACGCACAAAGTGGTCCTGCCAGCTCTTAAGCTATAGCTGGCAACCTACAACAACTCGTGGAGTAAATTCAGCTGCAGAATTTTGTGTTGTCAATGGTCCTATAGAACATTGTTGTCTTAAGCTGCTGGGCAACGTGATCTTCAGGACTGCCCGAAAAAGGAATTACCGAAGAAATTCAGACGGACTTGTTATTCTGTAACCTTAAAGGGACACAGTCACCTTTCCAGCAAAATACAAAATTCCAAAATAAATAGCTGAAATGGATAATTTGGGAACACTAAAAACTAGCGTTTTAGTTGTGCAACGCAAATCATTTGAATAAAACAACTCCGGAGTGGTTTACACAAAATACTTGATTTACACACAAAGAATTTTTTGCTTATTCCTTTCAGGGTAGGGTTAACATATGTAAATGCAATACAAACATGCAAAACCCAGTTTTGACATGATAAAATTAGGGCGCCCTATATGCAAAATGTGCCAGTGTTCCTTTAAAGCCACCATATTGGCATCATCGCTGTATGAGCGTATAGTTGCTGAACACTTTGTTCATAATACATCGTAAAATTCATAACTTCTGTGTATGAATATTGTTTATGTGACGTTCCAAATTCCTGAACCAATCACTTTCGATAAAGAAGTAAAACTTAATTGATTTGTGCCCTAGGCTCATTTGTTGGTATTTCTGGCCTTCGCATTCATATGATACCGTAACATCTAGATACATTGAAAACGGAACGAATATCTGCCGGAAATACTTAGAAATACATAAAGCATTTAGACATGAATATAGGAAAACTCATAGAAATGAAAATAATAAATACTTATTGTAATGTTGTTTCTCTCATCACAGGTAATTTAGATGTGTCTGTAGTCAGTGAGTACATTGAACGGTTTAGTCCTATATACACCGGAATTGAACGAAGAATCACATTTGTTACTGGCACTGGAAGAGCGACCTCAGTTAGACCAGGGAGTATCGCTTTCGTAGGCTTATTATTGGCATGTCCACTGACGTTTCCATTGATATGGTCATAGAGATTTTTCTCAATGTTATAAAAACACTGCACGTATCTTATCTTTTAAAGGGGGATGGCCCGATAATAAGGATATGAAGTTTTCATCTTGATAGATTGGCCTTCACCACAAAACCCCATCTGTAAAGTTTCGCCCGATATTTCAATCCGTTTTGCTGTGAGAGCTAAAATCGTGATTTTGTAAGCCCCGTAGAGTACTGTGTAAAATTAATATTGGTCGACCAAAATGGGGCAAATTTTCGCTCATAACGTCTAAACCAAACATTCTTTAGCCCTAAGATTTCACAGGGTAAATGAGAAAAATAGTAGCTTTCTTCTGATACCAAAATGTTGACCACTTCCGGTAAAATCTGGTGCTTCTGGGGACGAGGCTATTAGCGATCGGGCCATGGACCTTTAAACTGTGCAGCTATCTTTGAACTTTTGCACCAGCTATCTTTGCACCAGCTGCCTTTGCACCAACACATGTAATATCTTTTGAATCGATTACGAACATGTGTGCGGTTTGTAGCTTGCTAAACGCAACATGCTCTACTGCACCCACTGTTTTAATCTTTACTCCGGAAAGGTAACAATTGTATGATATGAAACACATGTGCAATTCATAAGCTACAATAAACCGTGTCGTTAGTTCAGTAAATATAAGTAAGCGAAACGGGTTATACTGGGGACTTGTGTTATTCACAAAAAATTGGCAAGTTACGATTTCGACACCCCAGCCCAAAATATGGAGACACCCCTAACTTAAGGAAATCGCGATTTTCCTGTCAGCCACTGCCTTTTGGCATCGGAGATCCCGATAATAATATTCTAATTTTTAAAAAATTCCTTCGTTTGTGACACACAGACATTTTTCGAGCTTAACAGTGACAGGAGGAGATTTTTTTTTTTAGGGGTTTACGAATAATTTCTCTCAAATTTCACTGGATCGGGTGTAGTCTGTAGACCACCTACGAGAGAACGTTTGGAAGGAATATTGGACAAACAGGTGCAAAAAGAAAACCAGCAAACCTATTTGAACTTGGCAATGATATCGTAATCGTTCCCCATAGAAAAACCATGCTTGACTTTCTGTCGTTATACGACAGGAAAGACTACATCATCCATACTACTACATAAAGGACTAGTGGATTCGGATTATTCACTTCAGGTTGATGAAACATTGGTAAGCATTCCAACATATGTAAAAAAAAACGGGATTCGAAAAAAACGTGGGGGGTTTCTTTCTCGAAATGCTCCCTCAGTATCTTTAAACATCACAGTATAACCCTTAACATCCTAAGTCACTTTCTTTTGTTGACTTGCCAAGCCATGCCTGCCAATCGTTAAGGCCCATAGTATTAAATACTCTAACAGTATTACAATTGCCCAGTGTGTAAACAGTCAGGCGACCCTATTTCAAGATAACCAGGCCCTAACATGTTGACAAACATTGCTGGTAACTGGTCTATAGTTTACTAACAGTTTACCACTGCAACCGTTATATAAGAATCTCATTTTTTTGACAAAAAATTGGGGGGCGCTCTTCAAATAACGGTATATGCTTTAAAGTCCGCCCTGGTGATATAGCCTAGATGAAAGGAAAATCAATCAAAGCCTTTACGGAATAATAGCAATAAACACCATTAAATGAGAATGCTTTAGGGCAGTATTGTGCTAACCAACACATTGATTTTATTGCATTGGTCCATTGCACCTACATGGAGAGGGTTCAGACCTCACAGGGAGTATCGTGAGCTCTGTGTAAAATCATTTCAGGCTAAACAATATTAACGTGTTATTGTTGTTCTTTTATTGACCGAATATTATAGCCAACGTTATTATTACTTTGCTTCAGTATAAAACAGGGGCGCTTTTGTGCGCAGTGTAAAATTCATAGGATGGGCGACGAAACATTCATGGGGCCGAAACATTACAAGATCACTCATATAGGTTAAAAAAACCCTATATTTTACGCGAATTGTATGGCTTAAAAATCCCTGTTTTTCATGCATTTGAATCTCCGGAGGGAGTTGGGGTGGCCGCCCCCTGCCACCCCCTGGCGGCCCGTGCTATAAAAAGTAGTATAAATGTGAGCTTCGGTTGTCCATTATCATTATTTCAGACGACTTACTGATATAAATGATTGGTGCACAAGTGTATTGGCATTGTTATTCTAAGAGGCCTTAAGTAGTAATACCTGATACGGTATTTAAACGCAATGGTCACAGGAAATGCAGACGCATGGGATGTAATTAGTATTGATTCACTTCTTCAGTAGTAATCTCGTCAAAGGTGGGAAGCACTGTTCTACCATTTCCATTTCTATTCAAACGATTACAAGCAAATATAAACCTGCAAATCACAAACTGATTTGGTGCTTTGAGGTGGGCAAGTCACTCACCCAAATGAATCAACATAAATCTACAGCAATACAGACTACACACCACAAACTGATTTGGGTAATTGATGTGGGCAGATACTCACCCAAATGAATCAAAGATTACAGCAATACCAGAATACAACCACAAACCTGATTTGGTTAATTAGATGGGGCAGATCAATCACCCAATTAATCAAAGAAATTACAGGCAATTTAACGGACAAATCACAAAAATGATTTGGGTGCTTTGGATGTGGGCTGGTCACTCACCCAAAGAATCAAAATAACTTACAGCAATACCAGACTACAAACCACAAACTGATGGGGAGGCTTTGATGTGGGCAGATCACTCAACCAAATGAATCAAAATACATTACAGGCACATATAAACTGCAAATCACAAACTGATTGGGGCTGCTTTGATGTGGGCAAGTTCACTCACCCAACTGAATCATAAATAATTACGCAATACAGATACAAACCACAAACTGATTGGGATACTTTGATTAGTGGCAGTCACTCACCCAAATGAATCAAAATACAATGACAGCAATATAAACTGCAAATTAAAAACTGCAGGGGGCGATACACCTTTCCCGTCAACAAAGGGATCTGTGTGTCTGTACCCACATGCTGACATCAATGATATACCTAAGTTTCCCGGGGTAGGCGCCTCTAAACTACCTAGGTAATGTAAGGGACAGGTAATATAAGCTTGGCTAGCAAGAAAGCTCTGCTCATGTGAATGGAGAACTTAGAAGAACGGGTGACAGATGTGAAAAGGGTACCCGCACACAGTGTATACTTGTTCTACCAAGCAGCTCTTTAATGTGTCAAATGATCTTCTGAAGAAGTCAAATACTTCTTTGTTACCAACCAACATTCCCCAAATGAGTCCACAACGGTTCTGTCAATTTTTCTCTGACAAAATTTATTGATTTTGCAGAGAATGAACTTGATTCTCGCCAGTTTGAACCGCCTCATTTTTGCTGCGTACCAGGGTCATCTTCGTCAGTTGTTTCTGTTCGAAAGACGAAATATCTGATTTGATCAACAAGATGCCCACAAAGGGTTGTATATTGGACCCGTTTCCAACTGAATTTGTTCGTTGTTAAACATTGTTCTGATGACCTGGTCCTTTGATTACCCATATTGTTAATGAATCCCTCATGTCTGGTATTGTTCCTGATCAATTCAAACAAGCCATTGTCGTCCCCATCCTCAAGAAACCTGGGCTTGATCGCAATTGCCTCAAGAATTTTAGGCCAATTTCGAACCTTCCATTTGTTTCAAACTTCTTGAAAAGGTTGTTCTTATCAGCTACAGAAACATCGTTGTGATAATAACCTGCCTGGAAATCAATCAATCTGCGTATAGGAAGGGTCATAGCGTGGAAACCGCAGTGCTGAGTGTTTTGATGGTTTGCTGACCAATGCTGATAAGAAATTGGTTTCACTTATGGCGCTTCTAGACTTCAGCGCTGCGTTCGATACGCTGGACCATTCCATTCTTCTCAAGCGGCTTGAAATAACATTAGGTGTCAGAGGAACTGTACTTAACTGGTTTATTTCATATGTATCTGAGCGGTTTCAATCAGTCATCGTAAATGGCCGTGTTTCAGATCCGTGCACTCTACTATATGGTGTACCACAGGGCTCCGTTCTAGGACCAGTTTTGTTCATACTTTATTCTTTACCAATTTCTAACGTTATTAATCAGCACAATTGCTCTTTTCACAAGTACGCTGAAGACACCAAATTGTCTCAATGTTGCACTCCTACAAATTTTGAGTCAACTAAGTTGTCTGTTCAGGAATGTATTGCTGCTATTTTACGTCGGAACACAAGAATCACATCAGTTAATGCCACATCATGAGAAGAACTAAAAGCTACCTACCAAATGTCCCTCATAACTAATTAAATAAAACCTGTAAGTCTGTGATACCAATGTTCTTGATTTTTCACTACAAATAATCTATAGAATAGCATGCTTTAAGTCTGTCGTGGGCGAAAAAAAATTGAAGCACGTTTTTCTATTGGGACCATTTACGATAACAAGTAAATTCAAAATATAGTTTTTGGTTTTTCTGAACTGAACTTTCTCGGTCGGTGTTCTATATACAACAGAACAAGTGCAAATTGAGAGAAAGTTCGAATGGCCCCTTTTCCTTTTAAATCGTAGTCGCTGTCAACCTGTGGTCAATGATTACTACTCGGGCCATTAAACTGTAATGCAATGATCCATATCTCAGACTATAAGCGATCTCAACAGTATGACGGTATTCTGCTGAAAATAGAAACTTGACAAAGCAGCCAACTTCGTGCGTGAAAACATATCCCTTTAAAGGTCAGTAGATTGAGGGCAACAATTTCTAGCCCTAGGCGTTGCTTGGAATAAAGATGTTAAAGGCAATAAACTGTCATTACATGACGGTGAAATATTTTGAACAAATGTTTAAAAATTAACGTACGAATGAATAATTTAATAAAGGAAAGGGACAATAAAAGGAACATTTTTATTTGAACAGTTATTTCATTAACGTAGGGAACATTCCTGTAAACTTTAGATATGGGGTATATGAGCCAAGGCTATTCAATCAAGATGAAAACTTTATACAGTGTGAGTAAAAAAAAAACACCTACATTCAGAACAAAAAATAATTAAAATAGTTAAGACTTATATTTGCTCAAATGTTTGCTTGCTATAAAGAGGGATAAACAGGCTTTCAGAAAACGTTTATTTGGTGTCATTTGGACTTTGGAGGAAGAAGTTATGCCTATTTTGCTGAGAGACTTAAAAATCCTGTTTGGCCGATTTTGAGCCAAACAAAGATGCATCGTTTACATACATGTAGAGTAACATGGTCTTCAGCAGTGATTTCAGTAAAAACATATCAAACCAACTTATTGTTAAACAATAGAAGGTGGGAGAATAATTGAAGGATTATAAAAATAATATCCCGGCGATTACAAAAGAAAATGCTGAGTGAAAACATGTTCAATTTTCCAAATAAGAAAGTCAAGATAGCTGGTGTAAGACCACAGTTTACTTTGGTTCAGCAAGATTTCCTGGTTTAACCTACAACGAAACTTGGGAGCCAAAGTGAAACCATAGAAGGTTTTGTGTTCCGCTTGAAAAAAACAGTGCGATATTGAATTTTTAAGTTTTAATTCCAATTTATTTACAGAAAATTTCAGCTTTAGTTCTTGCAATTTATGGACGCTGAGTATACTGTACTTGTGCAAAATAATTACCTTAGAGATGTAAAACAAAAATTTCTGAGCAGTTTCATTATGTTCATGAACTGAGACATTGATAAGGAGTGATTTTCAATTACTGACTCTTTATGATTGAACATTGGTAATTTAATTTGTTGAAGATATTTTACTTATAATTATGTTAAAAATAAACCGTTTTAATCAAACTGATATGTTTTTGTCGAGAAGAAATCGATACCATTTCAAATTGCATGCTGTGAATTGCCTTTGCTATTATACGATATGGTATACGTCGGTGTCAGTCTCTCCGCATTGTATGGCTAAAATCGGCTAAACGGAATTTTTAGGTCTCTCCGCAAAATTGACATAGTTTCTGAACCTAAGTCCGAAAGACACCAAATAAAAATCTTCTGATAGCCTGTTTATCTCTGTAAACAACCAAAGCCAACATTTAAGCAAAAATAACGTTTAACCTTTGAAGAAAAAATCTTTCCTGAATGTAGGGTTTTTATTGACTCACACTGTATAATGAAACCGGACAACCCTTCAATAAAACATTCATCTATGAAGTGAAATTTTCCATTGCATTTTTATCTCATTGAAGGAAGTTAATAAGCAGTATACAATATTATGTATTTGGAGGTACATACACACACACGCACACACACAGTCAAACAAAATATAACTCAATTTTAATCTGACCTGGACATTGAACAGGATTATTATTATAACCACACTGTGGAGTGATATTTAAACTGAACAGTATTTTATATACAATATTTCCTACGAGTCACTATCTTAGCCATACTAACGACCTTTTAGATCAGGTTTATGCGGGTGCGGATGCATAACAAACATAATGCCTAACTTTCCACATCTTGCTTCTTGCGTGGTGGAAAGTTAAGCATTGTCTCTTATGCATCTGCACCCGCATAAACTTGAAATCTAAAGGTCGTAACAACAGTTGGTCGAAACTGATAATGGGATAATCTGAACGCTTTGACCTGTTATAGGCTACGGTGGCGAAATTAAAACTTTGGAGCCCAGCTAGAAAGAAAATCAACATTGAAGTTGATTATGTTTAACTCTTTTCATGTTCAACAGATGCATTTGAACAATATACAATAATGGTGTGTTCATTTTGGAGATTGAAATATATGAGCAAAGCAAACGCGAGGCCATGGAATCAATACAAAACGATACAAAATAGCAAATACAATGAGATCAGTATCACACAAAAACACAACCAAGTAGATAAGTCAGGGTAGCCCATACAGTTAGCTAAAAATGCCATCTTATTTCCAATGGGGTCCCAAATGAAAATGACGCCTGCAGCAAAGGTAATAAGCTGGAAGAAAACAAACGAGGAGGAGACACCAGGTTCATTGCCATAGTAGACAACTGAATCCTGACGTGGTGTTTAAAGGAATTCATGTTGTCAATGGACTTAATGGCATCTGGTAAAGAATTCCAGTCAAGGGTACCCTGATAGAAAAATGAGTTGGAAGCAAGACCAGTAACTCCGGGGACATGAAATTGATTGAGCTAGATCTTGTACCATGATTATGAGTATCTGATGTTCTGGTAATTTATTGTTGGTAAATAGTGGGATCCTTTGAATGAAAAACTAAACAATCTGATTGAGGCGTATAGTTAGTTGACTCTATCATAACGGTTTAATTGAATCTAAACTAAGCCTGACCAATGTGTTCTCTGAGACAAATTGAGCATAAAACCAACCATTTTGTTTTGGAGAACCTGTAATTTGAGCTAAAGAGATATGTTGAGACCTGTATTCCAGGAAAGTGCAGCAATAGACATTTTCAAATCGAAGCTTTCCGAACATGATGACCTCGACAAGCCTCCAGTTTATGAACAACGGGTCATCAAACGCAGCTGTTGGATACAGCATTCGCGTTACTACCAAGCGATTGTGAATGTACGCGGCGCGCAGGGGTATAAGGGCGCTCGTGGAGTCGTGTACGTAGCATTTTGCTACGAAAACTTCCGATGTTCATTGAAAAGATCTGTATTCGATATGACATTGTAAAAGAGCTGAGCAAAGACTCTTCCGTAATTTCTGATTGAGGTACTGGGAGTGTCTCTATAGAAATTTGAATTTACCTGCAATTTTGTTTATGACAGAATGTCTCCAGAGATGCATTGGTCAAGTGTAACGCCCAAATAAATTGATTGAATCTTGGGCTTTGATATTTTGATCATTGTAAGAGATATGAAAATCCGTAATCCGACCAAGCTTTGTTCTGGCTCCGAATAAAATGCATTCAGTCTTCCTAACATGAAGTGGTAACTTATTGCATATTAGCCACTTGTTAGATGATTCTAAATCAAAACTATCAGAAATGACCTTAGGATCACTATGGGATGAATTAATCACACTATCATCCGCACACAAAAGCACTTCTTATGTTTCCATGTCATTGGTCATGGTGTAACATAAATAGAGCAGTGGGCACAGCAAATTCCCCTGCGGCACGCCATGAGAGTTGTGTAAGACTGGGATGAATACCATCAATGCGCAACACCTGCTGTCTAATGATTAAATAAGATTTAAACCATCTATAGCCTTCCATAGTTTTGGCAAAGGATTTGATGGTTCCCACTGTCAAATGCTTTTTGCACACCAAGCAAAAGGATGCCCCACAAACTTACCTGATGTAATCTGTGAGAAAAATCAGACGGGCTTCAGTGGAATAACCTGAACGAAAGCCAGATTGACATTGATAAAGTAAACTTGTGGAAATAAGATAATCCGTAAGGAAGGTAAACGTATTTTCCAAGAATTTTATAAACACAACTCAAAATGCTCACCGGACGGAAATTCCCTACATCATACCTGCTTGCTAATTTTGACTACATACATCGGCAAAGTAAACAGTTTTTCCACCATAAATATTATAATTAAGGTATATTGGATATGTCAATCATAAAGGTTGCACATTTTCTTGAAAGTGAATAAAATGCCATCTCAATTTCTTTTCTTGTACATCAGTGACCAATGGATGTGCATACATTGACTCCAGCAAATAGTGGAGCTATTGATATTCACTAAATGCATCCTGTATGCAGAGGAAGTGCAGAGCCATTGTTATTTCATGTGTTATCACCACCCCGATTTAGATTGAGCTACTTTTCATGACGTAAATTATCAAATATCTGTCCGAATTCACGAATAAATAAACCTCGAACTTTTTCTGTAAGTTCAATTCGTTGATCCTGGGTTTCCGTTGCCCATTGCGTTGAGGGAATGAATTTCGGTACAAATCAATTTCTAGTTAGCGGATTAACATTTCGACTATAATCCTACAGTATTATTAGATTATCATCTTTGAAAAGTTTTGCATTCCGCACAAGTGTCCATTAGCACTAGCCACATTGCAAAGTACAAGGTACCATCAGCTGGTGTGGGGGAATTCGAAAATCAACATATTAAAAAAACAATAGTAGTATGCATTAGAGTGGATGCATTCACGGTTGAGTTTTATTTTTTACAAACTTGTTTATTGAAATGAAATGAGTTGATCCATCATTTTCTAAATCCGAGAACCAGAAGTTGAGCTGTACCGAAAAACCCTGGATCCACCTATTATCGTGGATCCAGGTATATATCCAGCCCCGGGATCCAGCCCCCGTATTTCGCCCTTCTACATTTTACAATGCGTATATAGGAATGTTAATAGTAATGTAATTATTTATACAAAATATTAAAACCTCCAGGCATCTATGTACTTATTTTTTGTTACCATGGAAATCTATTGAAAATTTATTCTCATTTAACGAACAACGTCATTGTTACATATAGCTGAACCGTTTCCCCACAACCAGGAAACAGAAAAACAAAATCGGTCCCAGTTTCGATTCGTCACACCTCTCAGTGCACAAGAATTTATCGTAGATGGCACACTGGTATACATGAACATTTCGCTCATAAGAAACTTTTAAATCTATCACCTGTACTGCACACTATTTCATATGCCGCGCTACTTCAAACTTGATACGAAATATACCTGTGCTGATATCGATGTATAAAGTGCTTTCTTCCGTCGCTCTGATAAACTTGAAATCGATGCAAATGGAGAGCAAAGCACAGTTGGGCGTGAAAGACGCAATAATCATGCTAACAGTTCTCCTCATTTACTTGGAATTTGCAAATGCTTCTGGTAGAATTAAGTCCATGGACGCACGGGAAGTCGAAGGAAAAATCAGCCTTGTATGTGATCTCGAAGAGTTTAGTAATTCGGACATACTATTGATTACGAGATTAAATTCCTGCTGCAGTGGATCGCAAATTGATGAGTTATTTGAAGAGGTGGTCGTTTGGGATGAAACACTAACTCTACCTTACACAACGGAAAGAGACGTCGACATCGTAACACACAGGTACATTGGAAACTCTCTGCTCTTTGAAATCATTATAAAGGTGCTTCTGTGTATGTTGATCGATTCTGTTTACTTTAGTAACTGTAACCGAGGCTTGTGTACGTCAGCCATGATGTAGAAAGATAAAGAGGGACTCCGAAAAGAAAAAAAAATAAGAAGGTTTTATATAGGATATGGGTGTGGTGGAACCAAACCAGAAAGTCTGGCCATAGAGGATATCGGGGTGTTGCCTGCCCGCGTTCCTGTCAGCACAGGGATAGTCAAGGACAGACTTAGCCGACCAATGCGCGTATGTCAGGTTTTGTCAATCAGCGTGGCGCGGACCGCGATTTTTTGTTTGAAGGGTTTTTTTTGGTAACATGTGTGTTGGGGGCTTTTTTATGCTAGACTTTGGGGTTCGATATCTGACAAAATATGATTAACAATGCAAAATATGCCCTATTTGGTCGGGTTTTCGAATAACGGACTAATAATTTCACGCAAGTAAACTTGTTTTTAATAAGCTGAAATGTTTTACAGATTATTTTCACGGCCGACATTTGTTCTCACCGTCAAAATTACGGTCATACGCCGCAATTGGTACGCCTTAAGACCAGTTAACACCGACGTCATTTCGTTTGTGACTGCCAATCCATGTGCCTTGCCAATCGTTATGGCCATAGTATTTAAAACTCTAAACAGATACAATTGCCCGTGTGTAAATGTACCGTCATGCCGACTTATTTCAAGATACCAGGGCCCTAACATGTTTACAAACATTGCTTGTTAAAAAAAACTGGTCTATTCTGTCCCTGACTATAGTGGACATCATTCATTGTTGTTGGCATGATTTGAAAAAATGCATGCCATATTTTACAAAGTGCTATTGCATATTGGAAATCATGTAGGTATTGTACTCTATAGACCTGTTTGAAGATATTGATCTAACAAGATGCTAGGTAGCCTGGGGCGAGAGGCAAGCCAAGCAGGCAAGTCAACCTTAAAAGATGATATCTATGGTGCAGAGACCCTTCTGGTTGTCCAAACACACCCATATTACTATGAACCTCCGGAGTCCATTTAACAGCCTTACGTTTAGGTCAGCCCTTGCTTAAACGTTTATTTTACGGTCCTATTCGGGGGGAAAATTGTTCTTTGTACACCCCAAAAATTCATTCTTTTTCCTGGACATGTCTATTAACATTTTTAATTAGCCTATTACATGTATGAATGAATCAGATATAAGTTTTCGGTTCTTACAGATAACGTTAAGTGATGAAAATTCTTAAAGGTGCAACGAGAGATTTCTACATTACATGTGTCCCTAAAAAAAATGTGAAAAAATTGATTTTGCTCTAATGTGAAGTTTTCCATAAAAATATCCCAGTCTGAAAGGATAAGCTGAGAAAGGTTTCTTGGTACAAAAATGTGAAATTTTATTCGTATAGGAGCAAATACGAAATTAAGCCTATGTTTTATATGAAATACAAGCCCCCAAAAAATTTCCAAATCGCTTTTTCTCTTTTAGACATTTCTGTAGCCAAATACAAGGTAAGAAATCTATTGGAGTGTATATCGTAGAATCAACCCATCTTGTCACCGGAGGCAAAGTTTGGGGACAGCGTTCGATTAGTTGGGAGAGGAGGCAGAATATTGGCCCCCGATTCATCTGTTTCATGAACTAAGATAATCTGGCTTTTCCAAGTTTACAAGGAGAGTGCAAAGACGTGGGTTCTACCGAATTTCCTCCGATCCAAAGTCGGGCGCCGGCAACAAGTCGAGTAACATTTCAACGCACGGTTACATGGAAACCCATTGAAATAGAAAGCAAATAGATTTTCAGAATGTTTGAGTTTACGTGACGTGAATGATTTCATTAAGCACAGAATTGATTTTCTCCGCTATTAGACTACATGCTTCAATAGATTCAGAGTGGAAATTTTAATTTCCATTCCACTTGCCACATCCCTCATTCAATGGCTATCCTTTGAAAAGTACTAGAGGTGACACGATGGGTTGATCTATGTTAATCTATTTGAAAATTCTTATTATGACACAATATTTGGGTGCCTCAAAATCTCTCGTTGCACCTTTAAGTTGAGACTATGATAAAACGGAATGGTGGCAAGCTTCAAATTGCATGTACATCCGCATTCAAAATGAATTCAATTTGTAACATAGTTATTAAAAAACCGTGGGTTATGTACCAAATGTTGTTACAAATGGATCTGTGAAATTTTGTCGAAATCGATTCAACGGTTTTGAACACAAAGGCAATTTCCAGTTCAATATCAGCACTTTTGGCCGTGAATTTTCAATTGTCGAGTTCCCATTACATAAAATGAAGTTTACTGACTTTGTCCTGATGACAGAAAAGTAAAAATGCCTGAAAATCGTCATCGTCATCATTCATCATCAGCCCATAATAAGCCCACTGCAGGGCGGAGGCATCCCCAAGCTGGTCCCAAAGAGTTCTGTCTTGGGTAAAGTTACCCATCTGGGACCCAGCACGCTTGGTGATATCGTACCCCATATCAGCTTCTGACTTCTTGATGTTCTAGAACCTAGCCATGGTCTCCATTCAGTCGATGCATGTAGTCAACCTGTTATCCCATGTTCTGCAGGTGTCAGCCCAACTCATTTCTTTCTCTGATTAATGCTGATGGTATGCATAATGTCTTAAACTGGGGTCTGGCCTATGATTCACTCAAAGAGTCTTTCTATCATTTTGTTATTCCAAGCATATTTATTTACTGCTGTGCTGAGTTGTTTTTTTTAGTTTTGTTCCATTTTTCTTGACACTGGGCCAGGTCTCACATCATAAATAGATATTGTGAAACGTAAAGATTGAGGACTTGCATGCGTGTTATAAAAACAATCACAAGGAACCTATGATTTACACCTCTGAAAGGACCTTAGATTAAGTGAAGTCAGTTGCTCATTTTCTAGCTTTTCCCGTTCATTTTCAATTCAAGATCTTCGTCATAATAGTTAGATTTATCTACCAGTAGGTAAACTAAACCTTTAGGCCAATGATAAACATTAAAAAGAAGGTCTGGGCCAGTCTGGACGGTGTTTTGACAGCGAAAATTACACAACTGCGATGATTAATTTACTTGGGTTCAGTTGTGCAATCTAACCCATTGGAATTAATAAAATTACTGATGAACACACAAAGAAGAAACTGCTTTAAGTTACTTCGGTTCAGTTGGAAGGTTAACATGTAAAGGAAATACAGACGTGCAAAAAAACCTAGTTTTGACAAACAAATTTATTACGTTAGGGGTCATAAAATATATTATTACGTTTAAAAAATTAAACAAATACGCCAAATTGAGAAAAAAGACTTAAGGTTAATGAGGTTTAACTACTCACAGGGCATGTGATGTATAGTAGGTTTGCGCATGATGGTTAGTTGTCGAAAAGGTATGGGGTTTAACTGTTTCATTATGGTTGCCATGGTAACCGAGTTCGAAGCCTGGATGGCTAAACATGGGTAACAATTATACTCAAAAACGAAAACAGCCACCGGTTTCAGGGGTTTTTTCGCCGTGCATAAAATAGCCTTTTAATCAAGGCGGTGCGCTTTTTTTTAATTTTTAATATATTAAAAGATTAATGGTTTTACATGCAAATGTATAAAGCCCTCTCACGGCGAGTCTTTTGCGCATCTCGCTCCGCTTGGCCGAGAGCTTCAAACTTCGGACACGAGCCTTCGGACGACTATGATTGAGGCGTCTTGGCATTGCAAAGGGGACTATGCTTAATAAAAGTAAGTCGTTACCCTCTAATGGGGGTAACGGGTTTCTGCGGATAGCAAGATCGATCAGACCTTACATGGTGCCGGTAATCTCGC
>JAMKCH010052954.1:0-10266 GCA_023653785.1 Ophioderma brevispina
TGTTTGTCAACCCTCGATATGTTGTAGGTTGATATGCATCTATTATAGCACTCACTGCCATTTTTCCTTGAGAGAAAAGATCATTTAAAATAGAACTCTTTTTCTAGGCTGTTGAACAGCAAATTGTGATGAGGTAGGATTAGCCTTGGATGCATGGTCCACAAGATCAGCCTCTGAAACCATATTTGATAAGGCCAATATGGGCTACTAGCAGTATTCTGCAAGACTTTGAATATTACACCAATGTTAGAACTCTTACTACCAGAGGATATGGAGGAAAGGGATATGCCAGAAGATGATCCCCTAGCATAGTCGTGCACTTGCCACAAGCAATATGTTAGCTTATTGTTGTGTTTGCTTGCAAACAGTTCTATCAGTAGACAGTATGTGCACTGAAATATTGGTTGGCTGAATTCTTGTTCAGAAGCCATTCTAGAGGGTTCAGAAAAGGCTTGCTGATGGAGAGTTAATTCTAACCCCTAACCGGGATCCATGCTAGGCAATTTCATGGGCCTCACACACACCAGGGACTTCAGCGATAAATTACTGACCTCCCGTCGGCAAACTTGTGTGGGCAGAAGAGCTGATATCGGGTTGCAGGTTCATTGAAAAACGGCCTCGAGGCGAGCCATCATGGCTACAAATCTAGAGCAGGCTCCGGTCAAAATCGCTAGAACAATGGAACCACTGAAGCAAATCTGGGCTAGAAGTAGCCCAAAGTCCGGGTTAAGTTTAAACTGACAACCATAACTGGTGTTTGTCTACTGACGCAGGAAGAGGAACAGGATGTTGAAGTGGATAGCCTCTTCTGCAATTCCAAAGAGTGCAATCAGCATATATATTTCAAGATTGCATGATCTTATGCACACAGTGATATTACTAGCAAAATCTAAGTGAAACAATGTATAGAGAACTTTGGAACAAAGTCCAGTAACATTGGATGAATTGTCTTGCTCTTTACACCCCTGGGTTCACTTACTGGAAAAGACAAAGCAATGCAATGCTATGAATATTCCAGATTACCACTTTAAAGGGACACAAGGAACTTTCTGAAGATGCAAATTTCCCTAAATTTGCACTTCATTGGTTGTAGAACACATACAAAGAATTCATGTTTCAGAGGTTTATAAACGAATAAAAATACATCGGTCCTCAGACCACTTGTGTCGCCTGCCGTCGTGGTTTGTGAATGATAGGCTTCACATGACCTTTGACGTGTGACCTTTGACCTCATAAAGAATGAGGGTTTGCATGTAAACTCCATAAACAAAGTTTGGTTCCAATTGAACTTCAACTTTTCAAATGAGGTCAATTTTACATTTTCAGCCCATCTTACAATTTGATCTCACATGACCTTTGACAAGTTGAAGTTCAATTGGAACCAATCTTACAACTTGACCTCACATGACCTTTGACCTCTTTGATCATCAACAAATGGGGGATGCCATGTTGCACCTGTGATCCAAGTTTGGTTTAAATCCATCAAAGTATGTGGATATTACAGGCAAATGTTAACCCTTTTCACGACAGACATCACACAACTGTGTAGGAAATTTCGCCGCCCATATTGATTGAGGGCTGCTCATTATATGACGTTGCGTGACGTCAGAATATTTGAGAAATAGCCAGGTTGTTGAATCATTGAACATTTGTATTTACATGTGTAGAAGCTGCAAAACATTTCCCCACATGCACAATCGTAAGAATAGGTGTAGCAAATAAAACCATTCTATCATTATGGCTACCTTTCCCCGTCAAAATCGGAATTATGAGTGAAGCTCAGAGGATTTACTGCTTCGTTCTGTATCCAGTTTTTCTCTCTTTTGCCTTTGATCGCTACATTTAGCAGTAATCTTTCGCAACTTATTTCCTCTAATCCTCTTTCAACATTTTAATCATAAGCGGCGACATTTTTATTTGGCAAATCCTGAAGGTTTAACCTCTATACTCGTACCATAATTTGATTGCATTGGTTTGTAATAACCTTGTGGCGTTTTCCAATTATGCTAGACAACCCTTCGAAATTTTGATCCGTTTCTGATTCCTCCCTGGTTGAAGAAGCCACGATATTGGGAAGATGTCTTGCAGACGGCACGCTATAATATGCTCCTTATTCATGTTGGTATTCTTTGTAGCCCGAGTCCCCCGCCCTCATTCCACAACCTTGGCGGATAAGTCCAAAGTTTTCAAGGACTGAAGGATTTAGCGGACAGTAAGTAAATTTCATTCACATGGCTTCAACGGCAAAGTTTTCATACCGTGGACAAGTGAATCCCTATTGTGTCTTCCTGACAGCGCGACCAAGACCAAATGCAAAACTAAGATTGAACTTGCTGTGTCCTTGTTTGGTCCTACAGCAAAGCCCACTTTAATTTCCCTTTTTACATGATGGAAAAAATACTAAATAAGCTTTTTTTAATTAATAACACATTTTCTACTATTCACTTCATTGTGTTGATCCTAAATTTCTGATTGCCTTTAGACACCCCCCCCCCCCCCAATCATTCCTGCACTTGCCAAACTTCTAGAACACCCCCCCCCCAAAATTACCTGAAGTATTATTATTTTGAATAAATCAATTAAAGGGCGGTTATTTTTCCTCACTGTCTCCTGAAATTTCAGGTTTCAAATCCATTCCTTCTCAAGATAACTGGCCAAAAACAGCCGTTTTTAATGGTTAATATCAATATTAGAAAAAGTGAACAGGGCGTAGGCACTATGCATATCGCAACCACCATCCAACTAAAAAACCACAATTTGCTTCCCCCAATACTTGGTAGCCATTGTATACAAGTGTCAGGCTCTCATATTTCTCTCTCAACAGGGAGAGGGAGATATTTACGACTACGATACCTGCCTCCCACGGCCTGATTCTGCATAATGTTCATTTTTGCGAGCGAACAGAAACCCCACTTACCACTTCCCACTGAAAAAATCCGGCAACCCGCCTAGCTCGGTTGCACTGCGCCTGAATGAGATCGCCCAGCACTACGGGGCAAAATCGACTACCCAGAATGTGGCTTTCTGCAACAACCCCAAGCGTGGCGAACATTGCTTTCATGAGGGGTGGCTTACGAAATTCGCGGGTAGGGCTCAGGCCGGGAGGTAGGTATCGTAGTCTTAAGTATCTCCCTCTCCCTTTTGAGAGGGAAATACTTACGCCTATTCTATACCTACCGTCCCACGGCCTACTTTCTGCACGCAAAATAACCACTGGACTCCCAGGAGGTTGGATGAAAGCCGTGGAGGTACGTATGTACTTTAGGAAAACCCACAGTCTATACAAACCACCTCACCTACGGATCTGAGGTGGAAACTTAGTTTCTACTCACCTACTGGTGTTCTGACTGTCCCTCGTCACCTGGCAGGAAGCTGCTACGCGACCTGACGCGCCTTGCCAATACAAAATCGCGAAGATGACCGTCTGGAACGTCCGTGGGAGTAGACCAGCCCGCCGCCTCAATGATGTCAGACAAGGTTGCTCCAGAGTAGAGCGCCCAAGAAGCGGAAATGGAATGAGTATCAATGTGCCCGGACATGGGAAGCGGTCTGCCCAACTGAAATTTTGCATATGCGGTATGGATGACCGGGAATCCGCGCTCATGTGCCGCTATCCGCAGCTTACAGGGGGGCTTCTTTCCGAGCTGTTTACTATCCCCCATAAACCTCTCTGTCCGACTTTGAGGTACCAACTTAAGGGCCCTACCGGGCACCAAGGCTTTCTGACTGCCTCGCCCGTCTAGTGTATGTCCGGGAGAAAATCGGTTTTGGAGAGAGGACATGGTTTTGATTCTTTCGCAAAGAAACCTCACGGGGAGAGATGTAAACTCTCTTAGGTGAAACAAAGGTGGAGCCTCAATGGAGAGGTCCTTCCTCCAAGCATCTGCGACCAGAGGCCAATACGCCCAGAAATCCTAATCATTCGGAACTCTCCGCCCGCTCCCCCCGTCCCACCATTTCATCATCACACCCTTACGGAACCCTAAACTGTCACACAAGCCTTCAACGGGTAAAATTTTTCGTAAATTAATGCAATTCGATACTTCTTAGCCCATATTTACGCCCAAAATCTAATCAGGTCGAGAACTCATAGAGGCCAAGTGTTGCAGAACCATTGGTAGGTCCCTCTCAGGGAGCAGCACTCGAACATGGCCCTTCAACGCGGCCAGAAGCCTGACTGGAGAAGACTGTCATACCATCGTTCGTCCGAACCCGCGGTTCCCCACCGCAATTGCATCCATAGAGCCTGTGCCGTTTCGGGGAAGGGACACCCTCCTCAAAGACCCTCCTTAGGAAGTCCGCAATCTGGCCTACAGATGCCGACAGCGGATCATCTATCCGACGATTGGACATCCATCCGGAGAATCGGAGTAGTCCTCAAATTGTAAAACTTTGGGGTAGTAAGCTCTCCTTCTCCTTGTCCTTTGCAGCGAGAGCGCAAGCCCGTCCAGAAAGTCCCGCCTCCGCGTAGTCGTTTGAAAGTAGCCAACAGTCGGCAAGAGCGGGGAGTCCGCATCGGGACCTTCTGACGTAACTGGCTGGGGGACACTGAGCAGGTCCCTCCGCATTGGAGGACTGGGATCTCGACTAGTAGGTCTGTAGGCGCGGGAACCACTGGTTGTTCGCCACATAGGGGCCCACGCGAAGCACTATACATGGTCTGAATTAGAGACTTCTTTCCAAAACCCTGGGGACCTTGCCACTGGCGGAAAGCGTACCCCTATTACTTTTGAGAACAATCTGCCGTCGATGGCGTCTCGCCCAGTGCGCCTCTTCGTCAACCTCCCAAGATAGATGTGGAAGCTGTTTGTTCCAAACGGATGCGAATAGATCCACGTGAAGGCCGGAGTGTGGGCCATGGAACAGATGGCGGGGCAAACTGAGGGGCAGATGCCACTCCACTGAGGACCCCCGAACTTTTGGAGGGGCCTTGTCTGATTGTGGGCCCCCTTCGCGAACAGAGCTTCTGCTCCAGGACGTTGTCTACTCCGGAGATTTCTCTCCTTCAGGGTGATGCAGCGGCGCGGACACACACATTAGGTGAAGCATTTCGTGGCATATCTTTCCTTCTCCTGGCGTCCTCCCTCTTGTTCCCGTAGTCACTATGTCCTGTTGTCGCATCAGACTAGCAATGCCCATCCTGTGGACTCTGTGGGCCAAGTCTGTGGTTAGGGTGTGCGGCGCAGGATACTGCCCAGAGCTCCAGCACATTATGTGCTGCCGGGGGCCTGTGATTTCAAAACCATTTTCCTGACACTTCCACTTCCTGAAGTGGCTCCCCACGCCGCGTTTGGAAGCATCCTCGTGAGGACTGGAGACGGAGCTGGATCCGGGAGGGGGCTCCTAGGAGTAAATTGGGTGGCTGCATCATCATCCCACCATCGAGGTCTGGCCGAAGGCATCTGGGGAACCTGGTAGCTGGATGGAGCGGGAGTTAACCCCACGGCGGTCGATAATGGCTGAGGTGGGTGAAATTTTGGATCCGTCTCCATGCGCCCTCTGCACATGGATGACCTGTCTATCAGACTGGCCATTACCTCTAGGAGTCGTCAACCCTCGCTGGGCGCGGAGCTGACTCGCGACCTGCATGCTCGTCGGCACAATGAACTATATCCTCTAACCCTCTGAGGAGAGGGGGTCAACCCTTCCTGCTGCAAATCTAATTATCGCTCCCAGGAAACTGGGGCTGCTGGGAAGGGACCAACCGGACTTTGCATACTTGATAAGAAATCCAAGGGACTCCCGAGTCTACACCACTTGCTCGTTTCTCCAGCAGTATATAGACTCTCTTGGCTGAAGAAGCCAACCCGCTTGTGATTCTCGCATGGCAGCAGAGGGTGTGCGGATGTCCCTTAAGGGGGTGGGCTGAGGTAAACTCCAATTGAATAACCTTTGATATCACCAACTAGGACGCCAGCGGTCCTGCGTTATCCGCGCCCACTTCCCTGGCAAACCCTTTCATGCAGCGCCCTCCTACGGCCGTGGTGGGCGGTGAACCCGGGGGTAGTCAAAGCCTGCCCTTGGTGCCGCCCCCCTCGCCTCCTCCCCGTTGGGTTCTGCCTTCGCGCTAGGATGCTCGGCCAACAGTGGTTCAGTCGGAGGTGACGTCAACAGTACGCCTAATGGCCTCTGGGGATAGTTTTGTTCCTTCCCCCAGAGACGCTTCCCCCAGGACGCGCCCGCCAGATGAGTCAAGACCACCTGCTGGTCATTTGCTACTCTCAACCATCCCGGGTGAGAGATTCCAAGTGACGAAGTTCAGTGTCCCCGCTCTCGATCCAGACTGAGACTGTGTATGGCGTTCCTGGCTCGAGAAAACCTTGAAAGCCCTTGGGGCGAGGTCTGTAGGTCCTTGCGCTCCCTCAACTCCAGCCGGGAGGGTGGACCGAGCGGAACACATGTGAACCGCCTGTCAACTCATCTGCGAAAGACTGCCCGGCAAGGAGGGCGCGCCATGAATTGTGATAATCCTCTCCGCCGCCCAATGGAAAGGCCCCCTTTTAAGGCCAAGCATGCGTCCCACCTGCCGCCTCTCTCATCATGATAGAGGTTTCCAGGAAACACCAAGTCCCTGTCCGCGGGATGTAAGGCATGGTTCTCGGAGGTTTCTGCGGCCATAGCCGTGCTCCCAAAGTCGGAACCTGCTTGAGGGGGGTATCAAACTCCAGGGGAACGGTTCGCGGCCGCTAGGACTGCCGCGAAAAATGGAGCTGACACCGTTTGGATTAAGAACGAAGGGGTCATCAACGATCTTCCATAGAGCCACGAAATAGTGGTCGGGGGGTCCTCGATAAGGATCATCCCAATCTCGGCACTGAGTTGTATAATCCCACTATACCTCTGAGGAGGTTGCTGTGGAAACGTAGGTTTCTTGAGACCCCCCCCGCTGGAAGATCCGAGGTAAGAGTAGTGCGTCCTTCTCTCTCCGTGGCCCGTAGCTAATGATTGCGCCTCTTGGGCGAATGCAGTATTTTTCAGCGCCCGGGTCGGGTCCACATCGTTGGTTTCACCACCTCAGGGGGGTTCGGTGTTTTTACCTACCTGACGCTTGGAGCGTCTGTGGAGGTTGAAGGATAATGTCAGTGATTGCCCTTTTTCGGTCCACTTCATAACACTGAGGGTAAAGTGTTATACCATCAGACTGGTCTTCAACCCCGTGCGGGGCGCCCTGAACCCCCTCCATCGGTTCGGGGCCGCAGGGGGTCCGGCCGGGGAGAAGGGCCTAGGATCTGACATCCTTGAGGGAGACGCCTGTCTGTAAGATGGCGACCTGGGGCTTCTAGCGCGGCCTGAGGACAGCCGAGGATGAGGTGCTCCCTCGAATCACTCTCCTCCTCGCTGTCGTCTGAATCCTCCTCAAACTCACCCTCGCTCGCGGAGAGACTGACCTCTGGGGATTCCACACGGCGTGCCCTCTTGGGGGAGGGGTTGGCCTGAGGGGAACCCCTACGTTAGGGGGGACTTCCCCTTCCCAAGTGTGCGAGCAAGTCTGACATACTTGATTGTACTTGTGGGTTAGTCAAGAATGTGAGGAGTTGAGAAAAATTCTCATTTTGGGACGTCCTTTGGGCGTCCTGGGCCGGTAGAGGGGCCGCCCCCGAACAGCCGCCGAAGAACTCGGATGATCTATCGCCATAGACTGTGGACCCCTTCGTTTTCGGTCGGTAGTCCCCGACCGGCCGCCTCTGGGGCCACCTGGGGCGAGCACCGAGTCTCGAGGCTCTGGATCAAAGGTAGAACTGGAACCTCCGATCGGTCAGGGGACGGAGCCCAGCCGAGAGCCGCCGGGGAGGTAGGGGCTGAGCGCCAACCGGACGAGGTGGCGGGCCCGGTCGGGGGTCGAATGGTAGGGTCGGAGCTCCACCGAGAAGGTGGGAGAGTTAATGGGGGACCCTTCGGTCGAGTGTCGGGTCTCTAGACCGTGCTCTGACTGGGTTTCCGGGCCTTTTCGACCGAGGGGGGTCCCTCAGAGCGACCTAACAGGGTAGGCTCAGGCTCTAAAAGTCTGGCGATCGGAGGCGGGTCTTTCAGGGTCCCAGCCTCCCGATCTTACCCTATTTTTTTATTTTTCTTTTCGTTTGTGAGACCTCTTGGGAGCTCCACCTCCGCCCAGGCCCCCTTGCTCCGGTCCTTATTAGGGTCCGGGCGCGGGACCGGGTCCCCGCTCGGCTGCCCTTTTGGGGGCGCATGCGAGTCTGGGTAAGGGCTCCAGCTACCCCTTGGGGGGGAAGGGAGCCTCTGGCAGGGGACATATGTATATTTATGATCTCCCGGATCCCCCCAGGTGACCCGTGGCCGGACCCAGGGTCCTGGCTCGGTCTACCTTCAGGTGCCACCCCGCTTAAGGGGGCCGGATCCACGGGAGAGGCATTGGAGGCCACCCCGGGGTCCCCCATGGGAGGGGAAGAAACAGGGGTGGTCTCTCGGGATTTACTACGTCTACCCCGCCAGAGGTTCTCAGAGGAGCGGGCGCGGGCCTCTTGGCGCCTAGCCTTGTCTTGTAGAATAGGTTGCCATCTCGCTTCGTCCCAACCCTGCTCTATGTCGCATGGGTGTCCTGGGGAGCATGGCCGGCAAAGGAGGCACAACAAGTGTGGGTCCTTCTTCGACATGATTGAATGGCATTTTTGACATGTTGGAGGTTTATCCATCTTTGTAATTTCTTAGTCTAGACTTAGAATCTGGAAGAGAAAAATAAAAGAAAGACTAGTGGCTGGGGGCCCCGTGTGTCTCAGACGCCCCCAAGGGGGAAGGGGGTTAAGCTTCTAAAAAGACTGGGCCCTCGCTCGGGCCCCCTTTCTTTACAGGGCCCTTGGGGCCCCATGGGACTCGGGGTCCCAAGGGGGCTAGTGAAAAAATAAGGGAGGGCCCTCAATAGCGGGGCTCGTAACGATCCACCCGGGCCCTAGTCCCAATAAACTATCCCTCATTAAACCATTATCTCCCCCTTTTTTATTATTATTAGGGGCCGCACAGAAATCAAAGTTAAAACCAGAAGGGGAGGGCCTCAATTGCGGGGCTCAAGCCACACCGCAGAATCGGCCACCCTCGACCCGGGGGGGGTGGGGAGGCCGGCCCGATCCAACTCAGCGACCGCCGAAATGGGAGAGTCCTTCCAGAAGGGGGAGCATCCAGGGACCCCCAATCCCAAGAGGACCCCTTGGGGGGTCGGGGGACTCCGTAAGGGAATCCCACTCTCTGGGGGGGGTGAGCTCCACTCCAAGACCGGAGGCCAGTCCCAAGCCAGCAGGCAAAAGGATCTGGGATGGGAAAAATAAGGGATAAAAAAAAAGGGGGGGGCCTGTTTTTTTACCAGGCACCCCTGCACCCTGACCCTCACCCACCCCTCCCCGGGAAGGTCTGAGACATGATAACCTCACAATACACAACATAAAACAAGGCAGTATAAAATAACACTAAACACTATGTTACCTCTACCATAAAGAAAACTTTTTCTGAAAATACTAGAGTATGCCTTTAACCTTCAATTAATTTGCCGTCATCGAATACCGCCCGGGACTAGCCACGCGGGCAGTGGAAAATTCCGATGAAAATGGAGACCCAGACAAAGGCAAAAAATTTGAGAAGGGAAAGGGCGCCGTCTGAAAGCCAAAAAGACGGCGAAACAAGAAGAGAATGACCTAGCTTAGGTGACTCTAATTGTGGATTTACGGTGGGGGGATCGCAGTGTGGACCATAATTTTACTTGGGCTTGTCACACATACGATCGCTAGATGAAGGAACCCAAGGAGCACCAAAATGTCATTTTTGAGAAAAAATCCCCGCTACTTATCACTCTGCTAAAGCCAGTAGGTTCTAAGAGATATAATAAGTTGAGTTCCGCCGAAGATTTCTGTTTTGGTAAGGAACGGTCAGGTGAAAACTCGGCGAATTTCGGAGCCTTCCACAACCACGTCTTACCAGCTCAGTCAGAAACATTCGAAGTCGATTTTGCCCAGTAGTGCTAGGGCGGGTTGCCTGATTTTTTCAGTGGTAAGTGGGGTTTCTGTTCGCTCGCAAAATGAACATTTGTGCAGAATCAGGCCGTGGGAGGTAGGTAGTCGTAATGTATCAAATAGATAACATGATAGACAAAAATCGGAACAAGCACCTTTAAAGGGCATGCTCAGGGCCAAAACAAAAACTTGTGTCCCTTTAAAGCATATTTAGTTTCAAAATGTGATTTTGAAACCCAGCTTGTAAAATATAATGTAAGGAAAATCTCTGGACATCCTCCAACAAGTTTTCTGGACAATCGCATCTTTA
>JAMKCH010052955.1:0-25084 GCA_023653785.1 Ophioderma brevispina
ACGTGTTTCCGAAGATGCTGGCAAAAGGTTAGTTCGCTAAATAGAAACAGGTGGGGGAAAAGGACGATTAATGAAAGGGTGTGTGGAAAGGCTAAAATATTCCCAGTGTTGCTCCCACACTAAATTTGCTCAAAGTGGTTTTTTTTCTCTATGTCGTAACCATTCTTGTCTTTGAAAGCTCTTTGATAAAGTAGTCTCCCGACTTGTCTATTATGAGGCGGAATGCTCTCTATTGATTTTGCCGTGATGGGAATTAGAATTCTGAGGCTAGACTTTGTAGCCGGTGTAGAAGTAATTATTGTCGGCGTACTCATAGTCCGGGAACAATGGTGAAAACAAAGAGGGCAATCGATTCAGTTGACTTTCACGTAACATTCGTTTCACGCTTTATTCCGTTATCGTCTATGGAGCCACGGACTAGGCTCCTTGACGGACTCTATCTTGGCGTTACACCGCCAGTTTTGTGTTTGATTAATTTATTATTATTTAACTTTTGATTAATGGTTAGGCTGTACCATAATGCTTGAAACATTGTCGAAGGAGAGAAGTGGTTGAATAAAATTCCACAATAAAACTGTGTGCTTTATGCTTTATGCATTTCAGGATGATTTGCGAAACTCAGTACTGTGTCGCGAATGACGTGGGTAACGCGCCTACGAAAACACCCGTTAAAAACATCTTCTTCCTTCACTCAGACTAACTAAAATAAATGCTTTAAAATCTGTAATATGCGTTCCCAGGCCTGCGAAGTAGATGATTACCGCATATAGGCTTTCCAAATACCCAAAATTCAAATAAGTTTTAAAGCAAAAAAAAAAAAAAAAATGTCCATCGTTTTCTTAAGAGAAAAAAAATCTTCAAAAAGTTGATGTAATGACACTTCAGCAGCACGGAATCGAGCACATTTTGCACGGTTCTTGTTGCCGAACACATTCGGCCAAAAAGAAAGTTCCAAGTCTGTGATCACAAGAGGGCAGCAGGCATAAACATGATTAAACGTACAATCTCCATCGTGCATGATGATGTGATTGACACATGGAATCCTTGGCCACGGATGAAATTCTACCATGAAGTTTGGGGTGAACCAGCATGAACTGGGTGAACCAAGGTTGTACTTCACCATTTACACCCTTGTTATTAATGCACAGAGATTCTCATAAGAGACAAGGCGGTAGTACGGGGCTGGTTCGGGGATGAATTCACTGGTTTCCGCATCTGGTTCCGCCCCGGTTCCGCCTCTGTATTTCCAATGGACTTTCATTCACTGTGACCTTGTCCTGAATTTACCCATTGAAAAGGATTGAATGTCTGTGTTTCACCCTTTTCCTAGCAACCAGGCTCAAAGTGGTGACTTTTTCGGAATGCCGAGAATTTGTTTTACCCTTAATTCATGAAACAATCCGGAGAACTCGGACGGGGGACTATCAGTTAGCCGTTACATGTCCTTCTCTATGATATCGCCAGGTTATTAGACGGCTGTTATGTTTCAATCAAACAAATAAGATATTTTACTAATTAGTGACTACAGATTGATGTTTATGCCGCAACGAGGATTGATGAGGATTGTACAGATGCAGTAAGTTTTGAATATCTCGCGCGCCTGCCACCCTTAGGATATAACTCGCTTGTATCATCTATCAAAAATAATTTGAATTTATTGTCATAATTTGCAAAAGGGGAATACCGTTTTTAAAGTGCGCTGTACTTTTAATTCCGAATCGTATATGATTTATCGGTATATTGCGAGGAAACGCCACTGGTTATAGTGCCCATTGACGTCAAAGTGTTCATTGGTTATCTTGGGCATACAGGTGATGAGTCTGGCTGGAGATTTGCGTAAAGTCATAGCAACATGTTTCGCCTCCTTTGTCATATTACTCAACGCCTAATATTGCTAGCACGCCGAAACGGTGTTGATTCACTTGTGTTGATGCTGTGTATAGTGAATAATGGATTTATTTTATCGAATATGTTTTAGTAAATATAAGGGCATATGTTTTACGTAAAACTTAAGGGGTGCGCCATACCAGACCATGCATGCAGCACGAGCATTCATTTTGAGAGAAGTGCTGTTTATAACAAGTCAAACCTTTTTTTGCATTAAATTCAAGGGTGAATGCTTCGTTTCTTGCCGAAAACGTAAATTATCAAAATCATCGGAATTGTGTCCAAACGTGTCATACATTTGATGTATTCCCCGGGGTGGTATTTTCTATTGCGATCCGATCTATTCAGATTCTCAGATCTATTCAGATATTGCGCTATGTTTTGAAAAGAACAAAAGGGCCCCGGTTTGTTGCCCTTGCGGTGGATAATATACTACGGCAAAGCGGGTCTCGATCCGACTGAAATTCTTTCATTAAGTTATTCATATCCTCGTGATAATTATGCTGACATTCCAATCCAATTTCATGCTTCGTTTCAAGACGCAATCATTGATACCCTATTGATGACCCTACCTTTGACAAAACGTTTTATATTGACCTCTACGCGTATGACGTCCCCGCTCCCCACCATATGAGAACTCAAGATCCCGCGCAAAATACATGCCTGTTGCTCGTACAAGAGCACCGCCTATGTCCTTAAGGAACATAACATGGAGCTGCTACGCGGAGCTTATTTTTAACCTACATGTAGCCTTAAATTGATCACGCGAGATCAAATCAACCAATCAGAGGTCAGATTATTGTTATTCGTGTAGCTTATTACAACGTAGAGCCGTTTTCGGTAAACATCCTCGTCCAAGATGGTATGAAAACAGAGCTGGGTTACGGACTTTCGGCGTAGTCCGTAGAAAATTAAAGGCTCTGTGATTTGCAAAGTCAGAAAATGGAAAAAATATCAAAGTTTTGCATATTTCTAACAAGTATAGGTATCCTAAAATACCCTACACCTGGTAAGCTCAAATACAGCCTAATAAGAACAAAATTTTAGTCATTATTGACATTTTAGTCATTATTGTCCGGCCTTCCAATTGAATGGAGATTCATATCTACAAAATACTGTTCCACAAAATCAAATGTGATCAAATTTTAGCTACACGCATTATAAGCTCGCAAAAGAAAAATGTACTTTTTTGTTATTGACAGCAAATAAGATATACTCGAAAATACTTTTGAAGTCATTTGGATTTCTAAGAACTTAAAGAGAAGTCAAAATGGCAATGGATGTGGCCCTGGTTTAAAGTGTACACTGTTATATATTTATGAGATAATGATGAATAAAACGAGAGAAAATCACTATTTTCTGACTTGGAATCAGCTCCCGGCGAATTGGGCGGATATTGGGCGCTGTTTATGATGACGTCACGTTGGTTTCCCATTCTCAACCCAGGGCACCGCCATTGGACGATTGCGTCAAATTATTTGTTCTGCCATCCAATGCCATCTGATATATGTTCTGCCGTCTCATACTTGATCGGACTTAGCAGAAACATGGCAGAACTGGTTGCTGTGTGTCCACTGCATTATGGGGCCGTTGTTATGTCCCTTAGCTGTCGAAGCTCTGGTAATATTCCCAACCGCGGAAGCTCCAACTGAGTGTGATGAATGAACGTGAAAATTGATTACGGGACTCGGCAGACTGTAATAGTCAGAGGCATGGCCAGATCCATGGCAAAACTGGTAACCACCGTGACGTCATCGCGAAACCGTGTTGCCAAACTCTGTTAAAGTTCTCATTGTGGAGCTACTTATGTGGGTAATGTTTTCAATTTCCTTTCTCAACAGTGCACCAATTTTTTAACCAAATGCAATTTAAATGAATCACCACATTTTCCTTCAAATTGATACCATATATAGTGCTCATTTTGACTTCTCTTTAATTTGTGTACTCAACATGTACCTTTTAGTACACTGTTAAAACGTTGATTAAAATTTTTGATCTTGTTGCTTTAAAATTGGGAAAGAGTTCCATATGTACTCCTCTTGAAAATTCTACAGGAAACAAATTATTTCTATTATGGCCTAACGCTAACAAATACCACAGAGTTAGAGTAACAAAAGGCTAGAGGTCGGACGTCCATCTTGAATCAGCGAGCTCACTGGTGGACGCTTAGATTTTAACCGCCCAAGCCCATTACACTTAATAGTGTGGTTTGGTATGTCAATGAAACAGTTCCCGTAGGATGTTTGTTTTAAAATTGATTTTCTTGCTGTGTTTCATTCAATAGGGACCAGACTGTCAGAAAATTATGGGGTGCAAATTTTTGCACTGCTGCCCCCTTGTTCAAGGGGGAAATGTTACTACAGGTAAAAATTTAAAATCGAGTCAAATTGTGTTTTAATGTATATTAACATGCTCGTCTCCTTATAAGGATCAGAAAAAGTATAATTTTTGCGTAGGCTCCGACTTTTAGTTAAAGCTCTATAGCCCCATAATGGTTCAAGGTCACCCTGGGGTAAATTTCCCCAAAGCTCAGATTTTGTTGAAAACTGGTGACAAGTTGTTTGTAATTTATCACAGGATCCAAAAATGTATTATTTTACAGCGTGTGACATTTGGTTGGCTAATTACATAGCAAAATGTAGCAAGGGTCTACATGGTCTATGTGGGTCAACAAATCATTCCCTGGATGTCACAATGGTGATATAAAAAATCAATTAAAATGCATTTTCTGTTTCAGTATGACAATGAATCATTTGACACCACTTTCAACAGTGTCGGAGCATTTACCCCCAGGGTGACCTTGAACCGTTATAGGGCTATATCGCTTTAACTAAAGGTTAGAACTTCAATCCTTATGAATAGACGAACGCGTTATTGTACATTAAAACACAATTTGACTCGATTTTAAATTTTTCCCTGTACTAATATTTTCCCCCTTGAAGAAGGGGGAATCAGTCTGAAAATTTACACCCCATCATTTTCTGACAGTTTAGGCCCTATTGAAACCCAAACTGCAATAAAATCAATTTTAGCATGAAAATCCTACGGAAATACACGTCCAACCCACACTATAAAAACTTACAGCACGGAAAAATGCACTTTCTCGTTGATTTCGCCAGACGACCCTTGTTTATAAAATGATCCATTTACATCCAAGAACATCGTCTGGCATGTGGTTTATGCAGAACGTTTATCGTCGCAAAGACCGGGCAAGGTGTTTTTGCAGATTTTCAAAATGGCTTCCAAAAAGCATGGGCTATAGCTTGTTCGTAGTTGCTATGACGAGTGTGGCGTATTTAACACAGTAGTAGTGCACAGTTGTAATATATTAATTAGTATGGAACTTTGACCTCGGTAAGTGCGAAAAAGCGTCCACCTGCTCGTTCGTTTGTATTTTTGGTAATCAGCGAAAGTAAGCGTGTTCGTGCCCATTCTAAAGAAATAACCGGGAACAGTCCAGAGACCTTGACAAACACCCTAACTCTAAGGCCAAAAATAAAAAAGAAATTGTTACATGTAGAACTTTGAAGGGGGTACATGATTAAACATTAATATGTAGTTGGTTAAAACGTTTAATCAACTGTTGGATAGTTCTATTTGCCCAACGTTGGTTAAAATCATGTCGGTTAAAGTAAAAACAGGTTGTTGGTTAAAATTTTAACCAGTTGTTGGTTATTATTATTATTATTATTATTGCTTAATATGGGCTTGATTAAAACTAAATCACTTGTTCAACCATATGTTGGGTTATTCCTGAGTGAGAAATTGCGCAGAACTAGTTTGAATAGTCTAGTCTATAGTCTGTTTTAATACTTCAATGAAGGATTATATAGAGCTTTATTCAGTCAGGCATAATCTCTCATTCCTTATTGAAGTCTTGACTGTGACACTAGACTAGAAGATTCAACCCTGTTGAATTTTCAGCGACGAAAATGGCCATATCCGTGCAACCAAATCCTTGCTAAGCCTGAAACCGATCAACAAAGTCTGAAGTATATAAGCAATTGCCTGAACTCATTTCACTGAATTAATTCACACCCCTCGGCGACATCGTTACTCTTTCGAAAATTTGATTTTGCCAGACGACGACCGTTGCCTCGCTTTCAAATTGGTCATGTGACCGATACTTTAATCAATGTTGTGCAAAATAGATGATTTTACCAACACGGATTAAGATTTAACTCACAATTGACAATTTAACTGAAGAATATTTCAGGCACATGTTTTTTTAGGGAAGTGTGTTTTAATGCAATTTTAATGCAATGTTGTGCGATATTAATCCGTATTTTAATACCTGTTATAAGAGTGCACCTTTTAAGTTGTACTGCAAATGTACTTTTTCTATAGACATTCTTGAAATAATAATTTCGAGAACAGTATATTCGAAATGTACTTTTTAAAAAACGGGATAGTACCTTCCAAGTACAATATTTATTCTCTCTCTTGACACTACTGGAACAGGAAACTTGTATATTTCTCATTGTACATTCTTCTCGAAATGTACTTTGTCAGAACACATCCTCGATGAGTACATTCCAAATACATTTAAGTACATTTCGAGACCACGATGAGTACATTTTGAGTAAGCTTGTAGTGTAATTTTGAGTACTTTATATTCAGTGTACTCAAATGTACTTTAGAGTACAGTGCTTGAAATGTACTCGGAACACCAGAGAAACCTATTGCATGGCTAATACACATGAGTCCATTGAAGTTGAAAATGAGCGAAAGGGTAGACAGTTCTATGTAAGATGATATATTTTGATATCTATTTGAAGGCTACGAAAGACAACATAGGAGAGAAAATGATTGTTAGAATCAAATTAGCTGGATGTGGTTGCTTTGGTCAGTACAAAAACATTCCATGTAACAAGAAACTAAGAGCGTTAACAATATACTCAATAATTTTCCTTGTCTAGCTTAAGTGAAATTTTTGGCTTGATATTAACAATAATAGTTCGTATTGACTATTTTCTTGATTGCACCATGGAACTAAAATAATTTCAAACGTACTCATCCCATATGAAATAATAGAAAATGACTTGTTATAACTTAAGCTCTTCGCGAGGCTGACTCAGAGATTTTATTTTTTTTTTCACATTAATTGAAAAGAGTCAACTGGTACTTAAGATAGCCGCATTGAATGCTCAATTCCAAAGTTTGAGACGAATCGGATTTTTCGTTTTCATGCTGCTAATATTTATGTATGGTGGACAGTGCCATAGGATACTGTCTAAAACAAAATTTCCGGACGCGGAATTTTATAACAAGGTTGTGATTTTCTATATGAAAGACTTCGTTTTTTCACATAGTGATTGATACACAGAACAGCATTATTGTATACGCAAAAAAAAAAAAAAATAAAAACCGATTTGTTTGAAAACTAAGGGCGCCCTTCTTTGAGTCAGCCTTTAACCAATTAAAGCACAAACGTAGACGGGATATTTGTTAAAAACCGTAAATTTCCACGCGCATTTGGTTTTCATTTAAATTAAATTCATCGATATTAAGTTCTAAATGCCAATACTGTTATATTACTTTTCGCGTATATGTACAAGTAACATATCTTATCATCAAACCTGTTTCATTCATAAATAACCTTCAATGTCAAAATAGATACATAAAGAAGCATAAAGAACGGTGCGGGTTGATTGGCTCTATATGTAAATCGTCATAATATTAATGTCATGGTTTGTGACATGCGTCTTACTGGATACATTTGGAAATATATTTCCCACTAGTCTTGTAAATTCATCTAAACATTTTAGAAATCAATACAAAACCAACTCGTTTCTAAGTATACTCCGAGTAATTTTGTTTGTTTTGGGGCATATATCTCATTGATATATTATTTAAATCAGGATGATATTTGTTTGTATCCTTGGTGTTTGTTTTCTTATTTTATTTGCATATTTATGTACAGTATTATGGGAATGTGTAAATAATTTGATCCATTGATTGGTTGGTTGATTGATAAATCCATCTAAGATGATATATTTTGATATTCGATTTGAGGCTTACGAAAGGACAAAACATGGAGAAAAATATTGTTAGAATCAAATTAGCTGGATGTGGTTGCTTGGTCAGTACAAAAACATTCATGTAACAAGAAACTAAGAGCGTTAACAATATACTCAATAATTTTCTTGTCTAGCTTACGTGAATTTTTGGCTTGATATTAAACAATAATCGTTCGTAGTGACTATTTCTTGATTGCACCATGGAACTAAAATAATTTCAAAGTCTGAAGCCCATATAGAAATAAATGAAAATGACTTGTTATAACTTAAGCTCTTCGCGAGGCTGACTCAGAGATTTTATTTGTTTTCAACATTAATGAAAAAGAGTAACACTGGTACCTTAAGATAGCCGCATTTGAAATGATCAATTCCAAAAGTTTGAGACGAATCGGATTTTTCGTTTCATGCTGCTAAATATTTAGTAGGGTGGACAGTTTGCACCCTAGGATACTGTCTATAAAAAAAAATGTCCGGAGCGGAATTTATAAACAAGGTTGGTGATTTTCTAATGAAAAGGACTTCTTTTTTCACAATATGATTGATACACAGACAGCATATTGTAGAAGCAAAAAAAAAAAAAAATAAAAACCGATGTTTGAACAACAATTGGGTCGCCCTTCTTTGAGAATTTAATCAATTAAAGCACAAACGTAGACGGGATATTTGTTAAAAACCGTAAATTTCCACGCGAGCATTTGGTTCATTTAATTAAAATTCATCGATATTAAGTTCTAAATGTCAATACTGTTATATTACTTTCGCGTCTATGTGACAAGTAACATATCTTATCATCAAACCTGTTTCATTCATAAATAAACCTTCATGTCAAAATAGGACACATTAAAGAAGCATAAAAGAACGGTGCGGGTTGATTGGCTCTATAGTAAATCGTCATAATATTAATGTGTCATGGTTTGTGACATGCGTCTTACTGGATACATTTGGAAATATATTTTTTTTTTTTTTTTTTTTTTTTTTTAAAACATTTAGAAATCAATACAAAAACCAATCGTTCTAAGGAACTCGAGGAATTTGTTTGTTTTGGGGCATATATCTCATTGATATATTATTTAAATCAGGCTATATTGTTTGTATCTTTGGTGTTGGTTTTCTTATTTTATTTGCATATTACATCCTGGTACAGGATTGTGGGAATGTGTAAATAAATTTGATCCATGTTGGTTGGTTGATTGATCAAGCCATCTAACCAACCGAACATTGTTGTATCTTAACTCGTGGGCTCATACTATTTCCAGTAGGTAGGACTATAAAACCAGCCATAGAACAAAGATCGTGTTTCTCTTCATTCTAGTCATTTTAAATTAAATCCCAAATAAATTACAGTTTCCGCTTGTTATATGAAAAAGTAGTCTTGTGTAATTTGCAACTAACTCAATATATCCATTACTTTTTAAGTAGAAAGCTAAACAACTATTCAATAACATTTCTTAAACGTGCTAAAAGGGTAAAGAGCCCAAATGAAGAGATTGTGATCACATAGAGTGAAAATGCGGAAACCAGCCTTCCAATATCTATGAAATTTTTGAATTATATACATCTAATAAATAAATTTACATTTTTGAATGTTTTGATTAGTTTGACCTAATCGTGTACCGTGTACACGTCTATCCCTGCCTGTCTGTATACATATATATATAGACAGGCAGGAACTATGATCCCACAATGTGCTGTGCACCCGTTATTTCTATTCTTTACTAAAACAGCATGATGTAATGAGAAAAATGCATTTGCGAACCATTATTGCAAATGAATGGGCAGTAAACTGGACAAGCCAGACGGCTGCATTTTCAATTATGATGAGCTAAGGTAATAGAACATAGGATGATGATATATTACTAAATTTGTTTGCACGCAATTGCGGATCGCGCTATTTAACGGCACACGACCTAAATCAAATATGGAATAGCTTTAGGTATGGGTTTATTTACCAGTAATTGTGAATAAGAATTTGAGTGTACTCACAAATGTACTTCGAGTACAGTGCTTGAAAAGTCACCAAGAACAAAATAGGACAGATCTGGGTGGTAGGACACTCAGTCACCAAGGACACTGTATTAAATGAACCGGTTTAAAAATGCAAACGCAACCTAGAATCTTCAACCTTATTGCTGAATCTTTTTTGTGTATTGAGCACATGCGCTTTATATAAAGGTATAAAATGATTGGACATAACGTTAGTACGGAAAGCGGTCCTTGATAAAGACACTATACAGAATTTGTGATCTTTAAATGTCCAAATTCCTCGTACACGAACATGAAATCGCATGTAGGAGTAGGCATATATTTCAGAATGATAAAGAAATATCACTTTTAGAGACGTCTGAAGGGACGATGGTGAGGGATTCGAAATGGGCCTTTAAATAATGAAATTGTCTGTCATTGATTGATACAGGCCTCAATCAACAAGCTGTCAAATGAAACAATTTCAATGTCTTTTTCAATGTTAACAGACTTATAGGTTGTGTCGGCATGTATATCCACTGCAGGTTAAGAATTTCTTCACGTTAAATGTCTATTCATGTTACCTCGCAAAGGTGGTTCCCTTCGGTTCCTACAGGATATGAATAACAATGTTTTTTAAATTTATTTGTCCAACGCATAGCCAAAACCCTACCAGAATAGGTCGTTGAAACTAAAAACACAAAGTCCTGATGAAATCATGTATTTCTAAAAGTTTCTCTGAGAACTAGTAGTGTAGACCATCAAAATTCAACACACTTACCACTAAATAGGCAGTAACCGGGGATCGAGGGCATTGACTATTGAAAACAAATGAAGTGCTTCAATAATAGCACTCAAAACACCAAAGGGAACATAATAAAAAGAGATACTAAAAGTGGTTCCAATTTCTTTAAAAAAAGTTGTGGTCAATATTACCATTTCTTCACTCTTCTATGTTATAGTTGTATTGGATTCACCTTTAGTTTTAACTTTAAAAATATAACAAACACAGAAATTAAGAAATGAAATAACAACTTCGAAAATCAAAAGACTATAAAAACTGACGTGAGTAACCCCTTTAAATTTAAGGCAATTTAATGAAACATTTAATTGAAACAAAAAGCCAATATTCAAAAGTGCAATTGCCGGTGTGGGATTTAACGTAAGTACTATGATGAGCAAATAGGTTACTTTTATGAAAGGGAGATGAAATTCTTCCTAACGTCTCCCATAGCCGATTAGGTACACGGGCTTTATATCTGCATAGCTCTTAGTGAATAAGATTGGCTATAAGATCTGAATAAAACTTGATCATAGGGGATGGGGAGGATTTGCTTCAACATCAGGTAGAAATAGAAAAAGTGCAAATGAATGCATTGAACAAGTTGAACAATAATAACCAGAAGTATGTTGATAGGACTTACTTGGAGAAACAAACGGGATGGTAAAACTTGGAGACAAATTAATCCATTAAAGTTGAAAATGAACAGATAGAAAAGTAAATAAGGACAGTTCTGTATTTGGATGATATATTAAAATGTCTTTTTTTGGAGCGCTTGTCATGAGGCCAGACATCAGTCGGAAGACAACACAGGAGAGGAATATTGTTAACAATCAAACTAGATAGTTACGGTATCAGTACAAAAAATTCTATGCGACCAGAAACTAATATATGGTGTGAAAAGAAAAAAAAATGTATATCTAAAACGGTCGTTGCATATTTTCCATGTGTCGGCCTAATTTAAGATATCTGGCTTGAAAAATATAGTGTTTCAAATAAAAAGGCAGATTTAAAGCGATGTGTTTCAGAGCACCCAAAATAAGCCCTATTGTGTGTCTATTTTGGCTAGGATTTGGTTTAGTTATGACACGTTTTGTGAAGCCCTATGAGTCGGATTGGTTCCGATTCGATGACCTTAACACAACGACAGTTGTGTTAATTAACCAGAACAAAACTTTGGTTAAAACCCGTTTAAAAAACCGATGACACGTGTCACATACAAGTAAGTTGATACCTGTTTGAAAAGCATCATGGAGATCGTTTCTAAATCATATGAAATATTAAGCAAGGCTGCATTCAAAATTAAAATCAAGTTTTAGGACATGGCAGTTCACGATGAGTTAAAAGTAATTAAAATGATCAGAAAATCAGTTAAAAACTTACATGGACAATCATGATCACAATTATTTATGTCCATTGTTTAAAAGTTCTCTTCCAGTTTATAGATATTAATAAAAATTTACAGGTCAAACAATTTACTGCTTCTTCAAAAAAAGTTGTGCTCTATCGCTGTACTGAAAAACATAGTTAAAGGTGGATCTTGTACTTTTTAAAAGAGTAAAAAGAATTTCAAACCCACTCATCAGAAGTGAGATTAATTGAAAAGAATGTTGTCCAGTTCCAATCCTATCAGAACCCGACGGGGAAAGGATTATGCTTCCGATTGAGGCGAAATGATCGATTCCTTGATGGCAGCGTAGCAACACGTAGTGAGCGACCTTTGGGCCGGGGAGTTGGGTTTTTAAATGTCCATTGTTATTAATCCAGAGTAATTATTAATCCAAGTGCACAGTTTCTGCAATTATATACAGCTGACCAGGGGCTAAGGTTGTTGTAATACGAAAACTGAAAATAATAACAAAGTATTAATCCTCACTTTAATAACTAAGGATGTAGTTCAAAGCTAAATGTGCATGATGAATGAAATCTTCAAAGCAAACAAAAAACATTAAGTTCAACGGCGCATGTCCAAATTTGAGATAAATGTGAAAAAGTCTGCCGAGGAATTTTTAAGGGGGCGAATTTGGGCACTTCTCCATAGACAATGGTTTCCCCCCCCCCCCACCGCTGATCACGCCACTGATTTTTAACCATTAGCTGATAATAATATTGCCTTTAGAAGGATCAGCTTTCGTATTTTGGAGGGTTTGTCATAATTCAATTTACGGTGGTCCTGGTTTTAATAGACAGGTGTACCCCCAAAATAACCCTGATGTACCCTGAACTCGACCATGTGCATCCAACCGTAACATTTATGAATAATTGTATTTCTCACTACATATTCTGAAAAAAAATAAAAGAAATCGCTCGAAAAATGGATGTATGATATGGAAAGTTTGTAAAACCTAATTTTTCCATTCGATTGGAGCTTTTGTGAATGATGGATAATTCAATCATATGTTAAATGCTTTCTTCCAAAAGTGGTTATTTTGGCACTGGTCATGGTAAAAAAGTAAAAAACAAACATCCTCTATTCAAAGCAATATTAAGTATAAAGCCCGTAAAGGTGTAAACCAATTTTTGCATAAAATATAAAAATATTGCACTTAAAATGAAATGGATAGAGCGAAATTGTATGAATCAACAGCAGTTAAGATTTACAGATTGAAACAGATTTTGTTCTTTGCATTAAAATATGAACTTAATCAACTGATCGGATAAAAACTTTCATTTGATCAATTTAAAACAAATTAAACGAGATGAAATTTGTTAGGGATAAGGTTTTTTTTTTCATAACAATATGCACAAATAACAATGTTCTAAAATAGGATATTGTTCTTGCCCCAATTCCAGTTTCAAAAACATTTTATTATTATTTAACTTGCATAGGTTGAAACACCTGTGCCTTTTTAAAACCCTTTTATGTGCTCTTACCTTCGAAGGAAACCTCTCTTTAAACTACCTAAACGTCTTACATATCGTACGGCGTCCCCCTAGCTTCTCAGAGATTTTGGCCCTAAGTATGCTCCAGGACCTCAGCTGCTCCAGGAGCAGTGGTCCTGGAGATATGGTCCTGGAGCATAAATAATCTGGAAAAATATTCTAATCAAATCATGAAGCTCCTGGAGCAGTATTTTGACTTAGACTATTTCTCCACTGTCCAGGAGCATATTTACCAAATGCTCCCGGACCATTTGCGTATTCAAATTATCTCCTGCAACATCTTGACCGTTTAGAATATTTTTCCATTATTGATGCTCAGGGACCATTGCTCAAGGACCAGTGCTCCTGGAGCAGCTGGTCCTGGAGCATATTGGGCCGAAGCATAATATCTGGAAAAAATATTCTAAGTCAATATGTTGAGGAGATATTTGAATACGGCAAATGGTCCAGGAGCATATGGTACATTATGCTCTGGAGCAGTGGAGAAATATTCAATTCAAAAATACTGCCTCCAGGAGCATTTTGAATTAGAATATTTTTACAGCTTATTTATGCCCTCCAGGACCATATGCTCCAGGACCCAGCTGCTCTGGAGCAGCTGTTCCTGGAGCATACTTTAGGGCCAAAATCTCTGAGAAGCTAAGGGGGACGCGTACGATATTGTAGACGTTAGGTAGTTTTAAGAGGTTTCTTCGAAGGTTAAGAGCACATTAAAAGGGTTTTAAAAAGGCACAGGTTTTTAACCTATGCACGTTTAAATAAATAAATTAAAATGTTGTTGAACTGAATTGGGCAAAAGAACAACGATCATTTTAGAACAAGTTGTAATTTGTCCATATGTTATAAAAAAAAAAAACCTTATCCCTAACAAGTCATTCTTTTAAATTTGTTTAAAATTGAATCAAATGAAAAGTTTATCCCCGATCCAGTGATTTTTTCTCTATTTTATTGCAAAGAACAAAATCGGTTCAAAATCTGTTAAACATGCTGTTGATCATACATATTTTCTCTCTGATCTTGCATTGGGTGCAATATTTATATTTTATCAAACCAATTGTTAAAACTTACAGGGTTTAATTAATATTGCTTTTGAATAGAAGGGATGTTTTGTTTTACTTTTAACATGCCAGTGCCAAGATAAACCACTTTTAGGAAGCATAGCATTTACAATATGAGGGATTAAAACCATCATTCACAAAAAAAGCTCAATAGATGGAAAAAATTAGGTTTACAAACTTTCCAATATCTACTCATTTTTCGAGCGATTTCTCTTATTTTTGTTCAGAATAGGTAGTGTAAGGAAGAAATACACATATTGTCAAACTGTACGGTTGGCATGAACCATGTCGAGCGTCAGGTCATAAGGGTTATCTTGGGGGTACACCCTGTATATATTAAAAACCGGACCACCGAAATTGAATTATGGAACAAACCCTCCAAAATAAGAAAGCGATCCTTCTAAAGGAATAGTTCACGCTAGCTATGGTTTTAAACTTCAGTGGCCGTGATCAGGGGGGGGGGGGGGGGAGGAAAACCATTGTCTATGGAGAAGTGCCCCCCTCAAATTTGCCCCCTAAAAATGCCTCGGCAGACCTGTTAACATTTATCTCTAAATTTTTGGACTGCGCCGTAAACTTAAGTTTTGTTTTCTTGAAGATTTCAATTCATCATGCACATATAGCTTGACTAAGTCCTAGTTATTATTGAGTATATACTTGTTATTATTTTAAAGTTTATCGTAATACAAACAACCTAGCCCTGGCGCTTATTAAAAATTTGCAGAATGTGCAACTTGATTAAATATATATACTCGGATTAATAACAATGGACATTTATAAAACTCCAACTCCGGCCCAAAGGTCGCTCACTACGTCGTTGATAAGCGGCCATCAGGAAATCGATCATTTCGCCTCATCGGAAGCATAAATCCCTCCCAGTCTGGTCTGAAGATGGATGGGAACTGGACAACAAGTTCTTTTCAATTATCTCACTTCTGAACAGTGGGTTTGAAATTTTTACTCTTTAAAAGTACAATATCCACATTACTATGTTTTTCAAGACAGCGATAGGAGCACATACTTAACTTTTGAAGGAAAGCAGTTATAAATGTTTGGACCTGTAAATTTTGATTACTATTATAAACTGAAGAGAACTTTTAAAACAAGGACATAAATAATTGTGATCATAGATTGTCCATGTAAGTGTTTCAATTGATTTTCTGATCAGTTTTAATTACTTTTAACTATCGTGAAATGCCAGTCTAAAACGTTGTTTTAATTGAATGCAAGCCTTGCTTAATATTTCATAGATTATTAGAAACGATTCTCCATGATGTTTAAAACAGGTATCACTTTACTTGTAGTGACACTTGTCATGGTTGTTTTAAACGGGTTTTAAACACAAGTTGTTCTGGTTTAATTAACACAAACTGTCGTTGTGTTAAGGTCATCGAATCGGACCAATCCGATCAGAAGGGCTTCACAAAACGTGGTCATAAACTAAACCAAATCATAGCCAAAATGACACAATAGTTGCTTATTTTCCCTATGACAAAATCGCTTTTAAAATCCTGCCTTTTATTGAAACACTATATTTTTCAACCGATATTTAAAATGAGGCGACACATGGAAAATTATTCAACGACCGGTTTTAGATATACATTTTTTTCTTTTCAAACCACTATTAGTTTTGGTCGCATAGAATGTTTTTGTACTGACTACCGCTACTCAATCTAGGTTTGATTCTAACAATAATTTCCTCTCCGTGTGCTCCGACTGCAATGTCTGGCCCTCATGACTAAGCTGCCAACAAAAGACATCTTAATATATCATCCTAAATAAAGAACGTCTTATTTACTTTCTATATGTTCATTTTCAACTTTAAGGGATTTTAATTTGTCTCACAGTTAACCATCCAGTTGTTTTCTTCAAAGAGTGTAAGCAAGAGCAAACCATACTTCTGGTTTATTATTTGTTCAAAATTGTTCATGCCGTCATTTTGGAGACTTTGATGTCTAACTGATGTTGAAGCAAATACCTCCCATCCCCTAATTATCAGTTATTCAGATCTTATAGCCAATCTTATTCACTAAGAGCTAATGCAGGAGATGAACCGGTACCTATCGGCTCATGGATACTTTAGGAGAGATTTATCTCCCTTGTCAATTAAAAATTAAAAGTAACGCTTATTGCTATCAATGTTACTGACGTTAACATCCACACCGGCATTGCACTTTTGATTAGAGTGGCTTTTTGTTAAAATTTAAAATTTTCAAAATTGCCTTGAATTAAACCGTTTACTTCACTCAGTGTATAGTCTTTGATGTTCTAATTTTGTTCTTTACTTTATTTCGGGTTTGTTAATATTGTTTAAATTTAAAAAAAAAAAAACCCCATTAAAGTTGAACTTCACAATACAAAACTATAAACATAGAAGAGGGACAAGAAATGGGTAAATTGGACCAACGTTTTTTGAAAGAAATTGGACAATAGTATCTCTTTTATATTTAAATTTCCATTTGTGTTTTGAGTGCTATTATTGAAGCACTTCATTTGTTAATAATTCAATGCCCTCGAGCCCGGTGTTACATGCTATTTTAGTTGGTAAGTGTGTTAATTTTGCTGGTATACACTAACTATTCTCCAGGAGTTAAATTTTAGAAATAACATTATTTTCATGCAGGAATTTGTGGTTTTATTTCAACGACTATTCTGGTAGGATTTTGCTAGCGTTGTGATACAAGAAATTTAAAAAAAAAATTGTTATTTCCATATCCTGTAGGAAAACAACCGAAGGGGACCCAACCTTGCGAGTTAACATGAATAGAAATTAACGTGAAGAAAATTTAACATTGCAAGGGATAACATTCCGACACAAACCCTATAGTATGTTAATCATTGAATTTAGGGACATTGAATTGAAATTGCTTTCATTGACAGCTTGTCAAATCGAGGCCTGTATTTATCAAATTCAATGAAGACAATTCATTAATATGAAAGGCCACATTCGTATCCCTCACCTCGTCCTCAGACGTTTCTTAAAAAGTTGAATTTCTTTTATCATTCTGAAATATATGCCTACTCCTACATGCGATTCAATGTTCGTTACGAGGAATTGGACATTTAAAAGATCACAAATTCTGTCATAGTGTCTTTTTTTTATTTGTCTTAGCCGCTTTCGTACTAACGTTTATGTCATAATGAATGCTATACATGTATATAAAGCGCATTGACGCAATACACGATCATCAATAAGGTATCGAAGATCTAGGTTGGACGTTGGCCTTTTTGAATACGGTGTCATATAATACAGTGTCGTGTGACTGAGTGTCCTACCACCCAGATCTGTCATTTTGTTCTTGGTACATTTCAAGCACTGTCACTCGAAAGAATTGGAGAACTCAAATTCTTCCAATTTACTGTATAGATAAACCCATACCTAAAGCTATTCCATATTTGATAGGTCGTGTGCCGTTGTTAAATAGCGCGATCCGCATTGCGTGCAAAACTAAAGTTAGTAGATATCATCATCCTAATTCTATTACCTTAGCTCATCATTATTGAATATGCAGCCGTCTGCTTAGTCAGTTACTGCCCATTCATTTGTCCAATACTGGGTCGCAAAGAATGTTCTCATAATGCATGCTTGTTTTTGTAATAGAATAGAAATATAAAGGGTCACAGCATCATTGATGGGATATAATGTTATCCTGCCTGTCTATAAGAGAAGTAGACAGCCAGGCAGGGATATAGTGTACACGGTACACACGATTAGGTCAAACAAATAAAACATCAAAAATGTAATTTATTTATAAAGAGGTATATAATTAAAAAATTTCATAGATATTGGAAGGCTGGCTGGTGGTTCAGCATTTCAATCTATGTAGATCAAAATCTTCATTGGGGCTCGTTACCTTTTTAGCACTTTGTATAGAAAATGTTGATTGAAATGTGTTAGCTTTCTACTTAAAAAAGATAATGGATATATTGAGTTAGGTTGCAAATACACAAGACTACTTTATTATTAACAAGCGGAAAACTTACTTTATTTGGGTTTTAGATTTATAATGAACTAGGAAATGAGAGAAAACACGATCGTGTCTATGGCTGTTAAGTCTACCCTACTGGATGTAGAGCCACGAGTCGAAGATACAACATGTTCGGTTGGTTAGATGGATTATCAATCAACCAACCAATCAATGGATCAAATTACTTACACATTCCCATAATACTGTACTATTACGGCAAATTAAAATAAGAAAATACCAAAAACCAAAGATACAAACACAATAAATTCATTCCCATGATTTCAAATATATCAGATGAGATATATGCCCAAAAACAAACAAAAAATTACTCGGAGTATACTTAGAAACGAGTTGGTTGGGTAGTGATTTAGAAATGTTTAGATGAATTTACAAGATAGTGGGAAATATATTTCCAAATGTATCCAGTAAGACGCATTGCACAAACCCTGAAGTAATATTATGACGATTTAAATATATAAGCCAAGTCAACCCGCACCGTCTTTATTGCTTCTTTATGGTCATTTGACATTGAAGGTTATTTATGAATGAAACAGGTTGATTGATCAGATATTTTTACTTGACATATACGGCGAAAAGGACTATAAACAGTATTGACATTTAGAACGTCTATCGATGAATTTAATTTAAAATGAAAACCAAAGCGCGTGGAAACTTTACGGTTTTTAACAAAGTATCCCGTCTACGTTTGGCTTTAATGATAACAGGCTGACTCAAAGAAGGGCGCCCTTAGTTTTCAAACACAAACGGTTTTGTTTTTTTTTTTTTTTTTTGCGTTATACCATAATGCTGTTCTGTGTCTTCAATCACTATGTGGAACAAAACGGAAGTCTCATATAGAAAATCAAACCTTGTTATAAAATTCCGCGTCAGGAAATTTGTTTAGACCGTATCTAATGGCACTGTCCCCATACAGAAATATAGCAGCATTGCATGAAAAACGAAAAAATCCGAATTTCGTCTCAAACTTGGAAATTGAGCCATTCATGCGGCTATCCGTAAAGTAACCAGTTGACTCTTTTCATTAATGTGAAACAAAAAATTAACTCTCTGAGCGGCCTCGCGAAGAGCTTAGTTATAACAAGTCAGTTATATTATTTCATTGGGATCAGTACGTTGAAATATTTTAGTTCCATGGTGCAATCAAGAAAATAGTCAATACGAAAAACAGATTATGTTAATATCAAGCAAAAATTTCACTTAAGCTAGACAAGGAAAAATTATTGGTTATATTGTTTAACGCTCTAGTTTCTGTACATGGAATGTTGTTGTACTGACCAAAGGCAACCACATCCGCTAATTTGATTCTAAAAATCATTTTTCGCATGTTGTCTTTCGTAGCCTTCAATAGATATCAAAATATATCATCCTAACATTAGAAAGGTCTACCCTTCGCTCATTTTCAACTTCAATGGATCATGGTAGTAGCCACTGGCAATTCGTTTTCTCTGGTGTTCAGAGTACATTTTTCACGCCACGTACTAGGAAAGTCCATTGAGTACTAAATGAATATAAAGTACTTCAAAATTACAATACAAGTTACTCAAAATGTACTCATCGTGGTCTCGAAATGTACTTAAAATTGTATTTGGAATGTACCAGCGAGGATGTGTTCTGACAAAGTAACATTCAAGAGGAATGTATTGAGAAAATATAGTTTCCTGTTCAGTAGGTGTCAAGAGGGAGAAGATAAATAATTGACTTGGGAAGGTACTCTCCGTTGTTTAAAAAAGTACATTTCGAATCTTACTGTTTCTCGAAAAATTATTGTCACGAATGTCTAGTAAGAAAAAGTCCCATTTGCCGTACAAAATTAAAAGGTGCACTCTTATAACAGGTATTACAATAACGATAATATTACGCACAACATTGCATTAAAATTGCATGAAAAACACACTTCCCTAAAAAAAAAACATGTGCCTAAATTATTCTTCAGTTAAACTTGTCAATTGTGAGTTAAATTAATCCGTGTTGGTAAAAAGCTATATTTTGCACAACATATGATGTAAAGTATCGGTCACATAAGGACCAATTTGAAACCGCGCGATGCAACGGTGTTAGTCGTCTGGCATAATCAAATTTTCGAAAGAAGAGTAACAGTCAACATTTTGTCGCAGAGGGGTGTGGAATTAATTCAGTGAAATGAGTTCAGGCAATTGCTTATACTTCAGACTTTGTTGAACTCGGTGTCAGCTTAGGCAAGGATTTGGTTGCACGGATATGGCCATTTTCGTCGCTTGAAAATCACACAGTGGTTGAATCTTATAGTCTCAGTGTCACACTCAAGACTCAATTAAGAATAGAGGATTATGCCTCCTGACTGAATAAAAGCTCTACTATCCTGCATTGAAGTATTAAAACAGACTATAGACTAGGGACTATTCAACTAGTTCTGCGCAAGTTCTCATCAGGATAAACCCCCCCAACATATGGTTGAACAAGTGATTTAGTTTTACAAGCCATATTAAGCACTAATAATAATATAACTAACCAACACTGGTTAAAATTGTAACCAACAACTGTTTTTACTGTAACCGGACATGCTTTGTAACAACGTTGGGCAAATGAAATATCCAAAGTTGATTTAAACCGTTTTAACCGAATACATATTAATGTTAAAATTCAGTGTACCCCCGTCACAGTTCTACATGGTAACAATTTTTTTCTATTTTGGCTTAGAGTTAGGGTTGTTTGTCAGGTCTCTGGCCTGTTCCAGGTTATTTCTTTAGAATGGGCACGACCACGCTTACTTTCGTGATACCAAAAAATACAACGCCAACGAACCGAGCAGGGGGTGGGACGCTTTTTCGCATTAAAGAGGTCAAAAGTTCAATCTAATAATTATATTACAACGGTTGCTACTAATAACTGTGTTAAATACGACACACTCGTCATAGCAAAACTACGAACAAGCTATAGCCCATGCTTTTTTGGAAAGCCATTTTGAAAATCTGCAAAAAAAATTTAAACCTGCCCGGTATTTCGACGATAAACGTTTTTCTGGCATAAACCACATGCCAGACGCTCTGTTTCTTGGATTGTAAAGGATCATTTTTATACAACAAGGGTCGTTTGGCGAAATCAACGAGAAAGTGCATTTTTATCGTGCTGTGTCGTTTTATAGTGTGGGGGTGAAGATGTATTTCCGTAGGGGATTTTCATGCTAAAATTGATTTATTGACAGTACAGTTTGGGGTTTCTAATAGACCTAAACTGTAGAAAAGGACTGGGGTTGTAAATTTTCAGACTGATCCCCCCTCTTCAAGGGGGGAACGGAGGAATGTTAGTACAGGGAAAAATTTAAATCGAGTCAAATTTGTGGTTTTTTGTATTTTAAGGACAATAAACGCGTTGCTATTCATAAGGATTGAAGTGCTAACCTTTAGTTAAAGGGGCAGGATATAGCTTTATAACGGTTCAAGGTCAACCTGGGGGGTGGTTAAATTGCTTCCGACCACTGTTGAAGTGGGTGCAAGATTCCACACAGCACATACTGAAAGAGATCAGAAGAAAATGCATTTTAATATTGATTTTTATATCACCATTGTGACATCCAGGGGAAATGATTTGTTGCCCAAAAGACCATGTAGACCTTGCTACATTTTTGCTATGTATTAGCCAACCAAATGTCACACGCTGTAAAATAATACCAGTTTGGGATCCTGTGATAAATTACAAACAACTTGTCAAGTTTCATAAAAAATCTGAAGCTTTGGGAAATTCTAACCCAGGGTGACCTTGAACCATTATGGGGCTATAGAGCTTTAACTAAAAGTCGGAGGAGCCTACGCAAAAATGATACTTTTTCTGATATCACTTATAGGGAGACGAGCATGTTAATGATACATTAAAACACAATTTGACGCGATTATAATTTTTCCCGGTAGCGAACATTTTCCCCCACCTTGACCAAGGGGGAAGCAGTGCAAAATTGACCACATAATTTTCTGAAAGTCTGGTCCCATGAATGAAACACAGCAAGCCCGAAAATCAAATTTTGAAAATAAGTCCTAAGGGAACGGTTTAATTGACATACCAAACCTACAATTTTAGGTGTAATGGGATTGGGCGGTTTTGAAAATCTAAGCGTCCCCACGTGAGCTCGCTGTCACGATGGAAGTCCGACCTCTAGCCTTTTGTTACTCTAAACTCTGTGGTATTTGTTAGCGTTAGCATAAATAGAAATAATTTTGTTTCCTGTAGAATTTTCAAGAGGTGTTTTTTAGTTAGTACTATTGGAACTCTTACCAATTAGTAAAAGCCAACAAATAAAAAATTTAATCAACGTTTTAAAAGTTGTACTAAAAGGTACATGTTGAGTACCACAAATTAAAAGAGAAAGTCAAAAATGAGCACATATATGGTATCAATTTGAAGAAAATGGGTGATTCATTTAAATTGCATTTTGGTGAAAAAATTGGTGCACTGTGAGAGGGAAATTGAAACATTACCCACATAAAGGAGCCCACAATGAGAAACTTTAACAGAGCTTCGGCAACCGGTTCGCGGATGGACGTCAAGGTGGTTACCAGTTTTGCCACGGATCTGGCCATGCCTTGACTAGTACAGTCTTGCGAGTACCCGTTACAAGATTTTCACGTTCATTCATCACAATCAGTGAAAGCTTCCGCGGTTTGGGGAATATTACAAGAGCTTCGACAGCAAGGGACATAAACAAAGGCCCCACATTTAATGAAGTGGACACACAACAACCAGTTCTGCCATGTTCTGCAAGGTCGACAAGGATGAGACGGCCAGACAGAAAATAATATAGTAGAGGCATTCGGGACCGGAAGAACCCCAAATAATTTGAAGCACGCATCGTCCAATGGCGGTGCCCTGGGTGAGAATGGGAAAAAAAACGTGACGCAGCAACAACGGCCCGCATTAATAATTGCAGTGGAACACAACAACAACCAGTCTGCAAGTTTCGCTAAGGTCCGATCAAGTAGGAGACGTGCCAAGACAGAACTAATATCAGATGGAAATTGGGATGGCAGCAAAAGAATTGGACGCAATCGTAAAAGCGGTTTCTTTTTGGCCCTGGGTGAGAATGAGGAAACCAACGTGACGGTCATCATAAACCAGCGGCCACAATATCAGCCCCAATCGCGGGAGGGAGTAGATTCCAAGTCAGAAAATAGTAATTGTTATCTCGTTGTATTCATCATATTAATAAAATACTAACAAGTGTAAACTTTCAACCAGGGGGCCCAGCCCATTGCCATTTGGAATTCTCTTTATTCCTTAGAAATCCAATGGAACTTCAAAGATTTTTAGGTATATCTTATGTGCTCTCCAATAACAAAAACGTACATTTTTCTTTGCGAGCTTATAACTGCGTGTTAGCTAAAATTTGATCACATTTGATTTTGTGGAACAGTATTTTGTAGAGATGAATCTCCACACAATGGACGGCGACAATACTGAATAAAATGGTCAATCATGACTACAAATTTGGGTTCTATAGGCTTGTTGTATTTGAGTTACCAGGTGGAGGTATTTTAGGATACCTATACTTGTTAGAAATATGCAAAACTTTGATATTTTTTCCATGTTCTGACTTTGCAAATCACAGAGCCTTTAATTTTCTACGGACTACGCCGAAAGTCCGTAACCCAGCTCTGTTTTCATACCATCTTGGACGAGGATGTTTACCGAAAACGGCTCTACGTTGTAATAAGCTACACGAATAACAATAATCTGACCTCTGATTGGTTGATTTGATCTCGCGTGATCAATTTAAGGCTACATGTAGGTTAAAAATAAGCTCCGCGTAGCAGCTCCATGTTATGTTCCTTAAGGACATAGGCGGTGCTCTTGTACGAGCAACAGGCATGTATTTTGCGCGGGATCTTGAGTTTTCATATGGTGGGGAGCGGGGACGTCATACGCGGAGAGGTCAATATAAAACGTTTTGTCAAAGGTACGGTCATCAATAGGGTATCAATGATTGCGTCTTGAAACGAAGCATGAAATTGGATTGGAACGCAAGCATTATTATCACGAGGATATGAATAAGCTAATGAAGAATTTCAGTCGGATCGAGACCCGCCTTTGCCGTAGTATATTATCCACCGCAAGGGCAATCCAGGGGCCATTTTGTTCTTTTCTAAAACATAGCTGCACAGATCTGAATAGATCTGAGATCTGAATAGATCTGATCGCAAATGAAAATTACAACCCCGGGAATACAATCAAATGTAGGACACGTTTGGACACAAATTACGATGATTTTGATAATGTTACAGTTTTCGGAAAGAAAACGAAGCATTCACTCCTTGAATTTAATGACAAAGGTTTGACTTTATAAAACAGCAATCTCATCAAAATGAATGTGCGTGCTGCATGCATGGCTGGTATGGTCGCATCCCCTTATAGTTTACTAAAACATATTCGATAAAATAAATCCATTATTCAATATACACAGCATCAACACAAGTGAATCAACACCGTTCGGCGTGCATAGCAATATTAGGCGTTGAGTAATATGACAAAGGAGGCGAA
>JAMKCH010052956.1:0-25699 GCA_023653785.1 Ophioderma brevispina
TTATGACCGCACGCGTAGGCCTCCCAATGTATGAGGCTCCTGCCGTTTTCTGAAGTGCTCATGATCGCCATTAATATGGCGCAATAAAAATATTAAGTGCTGTTAAGTTAATGTTTTTTTTTGTCTATTTTGCTTCTTATACATGTAGAATGTAAAAATAATAAGACCGGTCCTAAACTGTCCTGCCCCTTTAATCCATCATATGGTGAAGGCTAACCAAATTGTCAAAATCTAATTTCCAATGTTTTGAATATGTTTAAAATTTAGTGTTACATCACTTTGTTAGCTTCTTTGTTAAAGGTGTGTTTTGTCCTGCATCTTGTTGCACTAACCATGTTAAGGCATAAAAAAATGTTTGGCGTAACCCGACTGAACCTTACAAAACCTGCCGACTCAAAAGTTTTATGCATTAGGCACAAAATAAAAAAAATAATTCGTCAACCGCCCCATTATTTTCATCCACAATTAAAAAAAATATTTTTTTTTTACAATCACAACACGAAAAAATAACAAAACAGACAACAAAGCACCTACAACAATAAAATAAAAAAATCTTCTTTGCTAGGTCATTGAAAAAAGCTTTAAATAGTATGCATGCTTTATTCATTTTAGAGTAAAAACAATGGGATATCTAAAAAAAAAAATCTGACGACCCTGAATTTTTTTCTGTACGCCAACAAACCTATTTTTTTATGGGCCTAAAAATCATCTCCATATCCTTCATTAACATCAATTTGCACTTCTCTCATTCTTTGTATTTAGTACTAGGGGTAAGATTTTTGTATCACAAATCTTATTGTGTTTGGTCTTTGTTGTAGCTAACCCTTGATCTTGTTATCTAAATACTTAAATTATTATTTTGTCACCCATAGATGTACGTTTCCAACATGTTTTGTAGAAATAATTTTATTGTTTTCATAATTCCAATGGAACTAAACAACATGCTGTCTTTAGTTTAAGGCCATAGTTTAACATCACTCGTACGGTCACCCTACATGTTTATTTACTTATTTATACAATCCACGCACACTGCACTGGAACATCCATGACATGATGTAACTTTTTGACAGGGTACCCAAATTGGCAACTCATGTCACGTAATGCACAACAGCACATGCCTTGTTGTTCATTTATTGTTCATCGTTTCTTGGAGAAAAACATGACTATCATCGAATTTTGTAAATCTTGCCTACTTTTGAACCATGTTTCTTCATTCTAAGAATTGACTGCTAACAAAAAGAAAATCATATGATGGAATCGCCAATGTCTAATTTAAAAAAACAATATGCTCGTAACTTCAATCTTAAGAAAGTTAAGACCATGTTAGAAAATAGCTGTTCAAAATATTCTTTGAAATACCATACCATGCACTCGGTATAAGCCCACCTTCGGTATACTCCACCCCCAATTTTAAAGAAATACAGGAGCTAGCATACACTCGGGTAGAAGCCCAGGTGGTAATTTTAACATTCAGGATACAATGTGGCATATTTACACAAAAAAATCACATTTTAAAACTTGAAACTGTTACTATAGTTAGAAAATCAAAGTAGGGCCCAATGAATTGAGATGGCTTGTTGCTATAATTACTTTGAGGAATATGATGGAAAACTTGAACTTTTATTTTTAATATTCTAATATCTAACATCTAAAGTGTACATTAAATGGTATCTGGTGACTAATATGCTCTTGAAATTATATTTTTGGCAATTTTGTATCCGATATTTGCTCCCAAGTTCTAGGCCTTCCCTGGGTATAAGCCCACCCCTATTTTGAAGTCAAATTTTCCTCTTTGCGGGTGGGCTTATACCCGAGTGCTTACGGTACATGGATTTCATTAAAATTTTGGTTTCATTTCAAATTTTGACTACAAATAATCAAATTTGATATAGAGTGCCACATACCAGAGGGCGTCACCAAGACATTTGAAGCGGGGGCGTGGTGAGTCTGATTGGTTGCGACAAAAGTAACATGGAGCCGGATTCTAAGAATGATCAATTTCCGGCTCGCCCTTAAGCCTAGCAAGGTAGAACCAAAATTTTTTTTCACTCGGCTTGAAATTCTGAGGGGGGATCTAGTCTAACCGAACCAACAGCCAGTCATCTCATGCTATAACAACAAAACAAACACAAATATGAAGACGTGACCACCGACCCGACGACATCCGTCAACCATCAGTTGCAGCCGACATTATACCCTTATCGCGACAAGTACTACATTTGCGACCGACAGATTTGTCAATGGGGGGTTGTCACACCCCCCCCACACCCCCCCTCATGCGGGACGCCCTGATCATACTCTACACATTACACATAGGCCATCACCTTTCCTCGTACCAACAAACGGCTGAGTATATTTGGTTCAAAACAAAATTGAAAGTGACCATTTATGAAAGTCAACGGTAAATGCCATGTGTATTTGCAAATCTTGCACCGGCACATAAGAAAACCGGGAGTCAAACGAGTCTCCAGAGTGACCTTGCTACTGGCTGTATGCCCATCCAAACAAGAGGTAGACCACGTTAGTACAGGTGCTGTGTTTAAATTGAGGGGCGTGTGTGGATCATAAATTGGTAAATGGCAAGTTTGATCCATGGTTAATCCTTTCCCTCCTTTGATACCTCGCCCTATACTCTGTCCAGGAGTTTATTTTCTCCTTTTCGCAGGGTTTTGCCGTTGCTATCGCGTGTGCTGCAGTGCACGCACTCACATACGCGCCTGTTTGGATCGTAACGCCCCCGTGATTGGTTGATTTAAAATTAATTGTTGTTCAATTTGTTGCTATGCTGAGGCGTGAATGGCTTGTGTACGGTCGTGACTTAAACACGAAATTGAGAGAAAATAAACATTTGGATACAGTATAGTGTTTGAAACCAGGGGATCTGTGGTCCCTGTACCATACACATCATAATTGCCTAAAGGAGTACACATAAAATACTCTTGTTTTTTTCCTATTTCACTTACATGTAGATGGACCCTTTTGGAATTGAACTCTTCAGTTGTAAACAAACTTTATCTTATTATGTTCAACCTCTTCATGTGATGAAAGACAATGATTTGAATTCAAATAACTGTGCCTTCTCTCTCAGGCAAACTACAGGGACAATTCATTTTAAGATGTGCTAATTTGGCTCATACGGATATAGCGGAAGATGCATTTGTGTGTATGCGTGTGTGTGTGTGCATGTGTGTGTGTGCATGTATGCACATACAGACATACATGCATGTATGTGTAATAGCAGATTCATTCTGATTTGGACAGGTTGATTATACTCTCTGCCAGAATTGTTCAGATTTATTTACGGTGCGCCGAGCTTGACGTGCGTCAACACGGAAGTGAATGCCGATTGGCTTGTTTGAGTAGGTTGGCCTCCCCATTGGTTAATCGCACATGAGGCTACTCATAGTCTCCGCCCCTTTTATGCAGATATTGCGGCGCGCGGGTTGCCGACCTCTGAACAATTCTGGTAGCATCTGTAATATAATTTTAGTAGAGTAGATAGATTTGTAGTAAAGATCAATTTAGGTTGAGATGATTACAATTTATAGTAAGAATCTCAATTTGCAGGTGTCAAATTTCTACCTCATATAATTATCAAGTATAACCTTTTACTGACTAGATTCAAACCATGATGAAAAACAATGAGACTCTACCGGAAATAGAGAAGCTTGGCCATGACGAGTTCAATCTGGATTCTGAAGAGCAGCAAAGACTACAGATGGAAGGAGAGGAACATGTACAACAGGTGAGACTTGCAACATTTCTCAATAGATCGTTTTTTTTTTTGTTAAACCAAAGTTTTAAATCCGGTTTTGTCCCCGCTAAACGGGGGTGGCCGGATACACCTCACACTCAGCAAAACTGCTGTGTGAGGATTTATTGGAGCAAAAGATAATTGGCCGGATGCCCTTCCTGACGTCAATCCACAGTTTTCGGCGGTGGGCCTAGCCTTTGGACAAGGCAGCATGTGCTGGATGGCCGCCATTAGCTCCTCCAGATCTGAACCCCTTGTAGGTAGATCTTCTTTTTCATTCTAACCAGGGTAAACCAGCTACCTCCTCATCAGATTCCTTCCTTAGAACACCCCAATGGTGGTGACGACAGGTGACGGACAGGTAGTAACTGGTTACTAGGTTACCAGTAAACCTGACCTGACCATGTATGAATTAGGTTAATACGGTGCCTTTACTTTGCTCAAAAAATTACAGGCGAGACTTGGAACCTTTCTCAATAGATCTTTTCAAACCAAATTTTCAATTCATTGATTTTCTTTGAGGGCCGATCCTGGTAGCCTGGTACCATACTTACCTGTCCCAGGTTCATGTTGTCAGCAGCTAACCGTCACCCCCCCCATTGGTTTCTAAGGAAATCCAAGTGAGGGAGGGTAGCTGGTTACCCTGGTAGACTAAAAAGAAGATCTACCTACAAGGGCGTCATCTCTTGAAGAGCTAATGGCATCCATCCAAAGGGCCATCCGGTTGATTAAATCCTCACGCAGCAGTATTGCTGTGAATATGAGGTGACTCCGCCACTACCGTTAGCGGGACTACAGGATTTAACGGTTGTTGAGCTTCTCTCCTACCTATCATTCCCAGAAGGTAGCTTCCAGCAATTGCCATATTTCTGGCTCAAATATTTGCCAAAAATTGTTTTCTCTATAGCCATTTAGTCTTCCTCAAATCAGGTGATTCAACACTTTCAGATAATGTTTTGCATTTATATTTTGCCTGCCCTCATATGTAATGCGGCATCTGACAGCGCTTTGGATCATGCTCTGGTTTTTATGCCCCTGGCAACCAATGCTTCCACACTAACATCACCGACTCAAAGATTGAAAATGTCCATTTGCCTCCGTGTACGGCGCATGGTGCTTTCGACTGCTGTTCGTCGTGCATACTTATTTATGCTTTCTCATTGGTCATTTGAATTTGCCATGACACATGATATTTTTAATACTACTGTTTATCACTAATTAAGGCAAAATTCTTTCTTCTTGTATGACTTATGTCATAACTGGCGCATATTACTTTTGCTCGAAAAAAGGCACAAATCAATGCACTTGCGCTGAATTTTGATGCTTGTGCCATCTGCACCGTCGCTTTTGAGCATCAAATCTTTGGCATGTGTGCATTAAATCCTTACACTGAACTGATTTCCTTACACCACTTGTTGACTGAAAACATATGCATTTTCCCTCTTCTGAGAAGTGGGAATGCCCAAAAATACCTAATTTTGCACCACCTAAAAGATAAATGTCTCGACCGTGACCCCTGTCACCCCTGCCACCATAGCTCTTCCTCAATTCCGTTTGGCCGCCAGTCAGAACGACGCGTGTTACCGCAGGAGGCCTCTGTCTTCATTGCAGGCCAAAATGAACTGAGATTTTTGATATTACTGTGACTATTTGTCGTCTTAATCGGAATACTCCTACTACTAATACCATATCTATCTGGATTATATACCTGTATTTAATAGGCGCTTCATTCGGAACGGAATAAACAGGGCTTTTACGCCGTCGGAGATCTTCTTCGTTTTGTTTATCCTTTTTTGCCGCCAATGCGGTCATGTTATCTGTGTAGCGGGGAATAAGGTAAACAAAGGCAGCCATTGACGCACGTGTTTGTCTGCTTTGCTGTCTTGACTATATGTGTGAGTTTGTTCTGTTTTCCTTGTTATCGGGCTTGCTCGCTAACATTTACATGGTCATATAGTGGGATGTATTATTTTATTTACGACTGTCCCAATAAAAACTATACAATTCAAACGAACTTATGAAAAATATAAAGTGTGCATTTTTGCCATGATATTTGAATGTATTTGTTAGACAAGATCCTAAGCTAAATCTCCGCTTGTCTTTCCCATCCCATTTGATGGACCCCAAGCGGAGATATTGACAGTTGCAACACAAAGGATAAATACCACTTGGGGCATTTTCAATCACACCTTAGGTTCAAGATACTAAGGGTATAACTGTGTAGCATCATTGTGGGCTTAATCCTTTTCCAAACAAAAGATATGTACAGATCAGGAGGGAATGTATTAAACTGCATTGAACTAATCAATATATTATTTTTCAGTGAAACACCAGAAATTATTAATGTTTGTGGGTGAAATAAGAGACCTCATTTTCAGGGGACATAATCATGACATTCTTGGAAAATTTTTTTTTTTTTTTTTTGGGGAATTTGACTGCTGAAACTAATGTAACGTCTACATTCTATTAGGACAAATGTTGGACAACGCCTAGAAGTGGAGGGACAATTGCCCTTCCCCTATTCCCAGCACTGCCTCCCAAGAGGCCAGCAGGAATATTATGAAGAAAGCGTGTTTTCAACAAAGAAGCATAAAGGAAAGTATGTTGTTCGTCTCAGTTTACTTTCAACAAGGGTATTTTAGGTTCTACCTCTGCTGAAACCTAGAGTAAAGCTGAGACCACAAGACTGTTTGGAATTGAATTTCCTAATGATACATGTTATTTATTATGCAATTGCTACATTATAAATTAAAATTAATGTTATATCACACGAAGCTCACTTTAGACCTACTTTTATTTTAATTTTCAATAAATAATTTTTTATTTTGAATGGTTACTCAGAGATTATAACTTTGTTGTGTATCAATGAGGAATAGCCGAAACTGGCCCAACAGGTTTTTTTAACTGTCTCAGATAATGAGCCATAACTTCTGAACCAGACCCCCCAATTACACCAACTAAAAATCTCATGAAAGCTGGAACACTCCTAACAAAGAATCACTAAAACTCCGTTGAGATGAACTTAACTTTTGGCCAAAAAAATTAATCTTTGCTTGTATATTTTTTATTGGGACATTCTGTATGCTTGAGGTAACTTATAAAATCTGTGAAAATACTGTGTGTTTGGAAATTTCTTTAAACAACACTTTTGTTACTCAGTTACCGATTTGGTTTTTGTGTCCTGACGTTTGCGTACCGGGAGACCGCCACGTCAACGCTTTATTTTCCTCTGTACATTTTTTGCGTCAACGCTATTCATCTACTAGCAACTCCACGCTCACGCCCGTCATGGCGCATAATTTGCGTTCTCTTCCCCGCTCCATCACGAATGTGATCCCCCCCATCCCCTTTGGGTGTCAGCACAGGCAATGTTCCCCCCCCGCACCGACCGGTGCGCCTCTACCTTGTTTGTCTTGGCCTGCGATGTTCAATGGGCAAACCATCGAACATGGGGTACTGCCGCTCAGTGTTGCGTACACGGGGATGGGGGTGGGTTGTGGGCTCCCGGGCCGGGTGTGGCCTCCACTAGGGCAGGCCCGCCTGCTGCTTTGGGTGCCTCCCAAGGTTGGGTAGCTTCGGCTACTGTTCGCGAAGCGCTGATGGTGTGGCTTCGGGCCTCCTCATCGCATCATCGTGCCCGCTGGTTCTCGCCTGGTATAATCTGCCCTAGGGGCTGCTCCGTGCAGGGGTGGCCACTGTCTGGGCTGGCCAATCCCCGGGGATTGGCGGCTGCGGTCATCCGTTGGTGGTGAGTGGTGATGGTGGTGCCCTGGACGCCCTTACGCTGGATCCATCGCCTTTTATTGGTCCCCCCCGCCTAACGTTTTTACTGTCCCGGGTGTCTTCGGGCCCTTCGACCGCGACACGGTAGCCATTACTTCGGGGTATGTTTCAGCAAACCCTGGGGCGTTGGCTTCGGTAATCCCTTGGCGGTACGCCGCAGGTGTTGGCTTCTCTCTCGCTACACCCCGCCTGACTACCTTGCTAGTCATGCAAGTGCCCATCCTCAGCAGCTACGCTGCCTGCTGCTCCGGCCCTTTGGGCTTGGGGTAGCTAGGTGGCCGCCCGCTGGGGGTGGCCCTCCGCAGGGCGGGACGCCCCAGCTGGCTAGGTCGGCTCAGGCCTCTCGTGCGGTACGCCTGCTGCGGTAGCTAGTGGCTGGTCCTCGCAACCTGCTTCCTCGGGTCAGCCTATGGTGGGGTAACCCGGTGGGTGCCCCTGCCTCTGGCGTCCATGCGGGGCAATCCTTCAATGGCCTACCCCTGCGGGACCCGTACCCTCTGCATCCGCGCTACCTTCTCAGGTTACGCTGCATCCCCGTACGTGGCCTAACCACCCCATCGAGCTGTACTTCTGGGGTTAGTCATTCTAGGTAATGGTCTTTCGACGGGGCTTCCCGCTTGCTATGTGGGTCACTTCCGCGCCTCCGCCGTCGGCTGCCACCGCAGAGCACCAGGTGCTGTCGGGGCTGCTTCGGACCCCTTGTTCGAGCGGGCAGTTGCGCCGCTGCTGCCGCAGTTTGTCTCCTTCTTTGAGCCAGTCAAGCTGCGGGGTACAGCCTGGGACCGGGCCTGTGGGGCATGGCGTTTCACCCGTGGCCACTACCCTTCTTCTTGACGTTGCCTGGTACTTGGGGTGGTCTCCGGCCGACACCTTCTCGTCCTGTCCCGTACCGGCTCGCAGGTTCCGTGCTGGGTGCGTCCGAACCTCATGGCTTCCTGCGGCCCAGCCTAGTCCAGTTGGTTGGTCCCGCGGAGGCCCTTGTTTCGCCCCGCCCATGTGGCGACTGCCTGTTGGCCCTCCGCCGTCGGCCGTCGTTCTTGTGTCCCCGGCACCATCCTCTCAGGACTCCTACCAGCCGGCAGACTCCGATATTTCGTGGAGGACACCCTGGCGGGTGGACTCAGGCTCGTATGTGATCACCTTGGCAGCTTCGGAGCAGGAGGAGTTGGATTCTCTTCCCGCGTGCAACCCCTCATGTACTGCGCAGGGCGGCCGAGTCTCGTGGCCTGCCTCGCGCGCCTGAGCGGCGTTCGGAGGGATGGACAGCTCAATCTTGGCTTCCCTATCCTCCCTCCGGCACGCTTCCAGGCGTTGACATCTTCCACGAGCAGACGTAGGTCTACTGTGGAAGCACTCCGGGGAGGTCACTCATAGCGCTCTTCGTACCCGGTGAAAACTTCGCCAAGTCCCGTTGAGAACTACCGAAGAGGACTACGACTCCTTCCTGAGTACTCCGAATAATAGATCTTGACCTATCAGCCAAGTTGTCAACGGGCAGGGGTTCCCCGGCTTGGCTTCCTCCCTCCCCCCTTCTGAGAGGACCAGTTGAGGCCCTAGACCTGGCGGTATCCTCTGGTATCAGAATAGGCGCTTTCTCTATGGTCCCCGCCCAACAACATCCGATCCTCGTTGGGCGAGGGTGGAGTTGTCTCCGTTCTTCCTTTCTTTTTTCTCTCGAAGCCTCTGCATTGCCGTTGTAACCGTCCCTAGACCTCGCTAGTGACAAGTCGGACAAACAGAGGCTTCAATGTCTTTTGCGCGTCGCCTGAGCTTCTTGAGACGCGAGAACGCCTGCTTCACACTTCGCACCCGGAGCTCCGATCTTGCATCGGAGCTCTCCAAAACCTAAGCCCGAGTCACTGACTCCTCTTTCGGAGGTTCGTCGGTGGCTCACTGCTTGCCTCTGCGGAGCGTGTGGATTCGGAGCAGGGGCCCCCCTCTGAAGGATGCTCAGGCGAAGATCTCCTCCGGGAGATCTTCCGCTAAGAAGAAGAAGCTCGCCTCCCCCTCCTCTCTTCCCAGTCGTGCCGCCAAGCAGTCGAAGCCGACACCCGCCTCAGCAACCCAAGAAGACCGCAGCTCCGGCCACTTCTATCCAGAAGTCCGGGGCCAGCCCGAAGACTCGTCCCCCTCCAAAGCAAGCGCCTGGGAAGGGAAGAAGTCTTCGTCCTGAGGCAAAAACTCGGCCCGCTGGTCTCTCCTTCCTTCAGGAGGGAACCTTACCACCACCGGTGGGCGGCCCGCTTAAGTTCTTACTTGCGGGAATAGCCAGCCATTTTCTGCTCCCGCGCCTTGGTGGTGCGTCGTGGGGAACGGGGGTATGATAGGAATTCACCGCGGAACCCCCGTCGACTTCCACACCCGAGACCTACCCCCCTCCGGGGGAACCGAAGAACCAATTCTTCTGGAAGAGGTCTCGGCGCTCTTGGCGAAGGTGCCATCTCCCCATTCGACCCCCCCACCTTCACCGAGGGGTTTTTGGTCGACGTTCTTCTTGCCCCCAAGAAAGACCGGGGGATTGGCGTCCCATCCTAAACCTAAGCCTCTGAATCCAGTTATCAAGCCGAAGAAGTCAGGATGGAAACCCTCGCCACAGAGTGCTATGCCGTGTGGCTCCTTTTGGTCGCCCTTTGAATTTGATCTGGTCTTCTTCTGTGGATCTGAAAGACGCCTACCTTCACGTCCCAGTCCCAAAATCAGACCGTCGCTGGCTAAGATTCCAAATCCAGGGCCAGTCTTACGAGTGGACGTGTCTCCCCTCGGACTTTCCGACCCTCCCAGGTCTCAACGATGGTGACCCCGGGATGTTGGCGCTTTCCCCTTAGGCGTTCAGGGAGGGGGTCAACCTCTGCCTGTACCTGGACGACTGCTGATCTCCGTTCCGTCGCCCCAGGGGACGGCGAAAGGGTCAGGTCCGTAACCGTTCAGGTCGTGCAGAGGTTGTGCTCATTGTCAACTTCGACAAGTGACCTTACCACCCCCCCCCCTCTCAGGACCTGAGGTATCTGGGTTCTCGGCTGCAACTGCTCCTCCGTGCATTGGCATACCCGACTGCCTAGCGGGTTGATTGTCTTTGTTTGTCCTCCTTGGTGCGCCACCCTGACGGCTCTTCTTACATCCGGCCGCCTCTTCTGCTACTCTTGCTTCGCCTTCTGGCTTGATGGCCAGTCCTCGTCGACCCTGAGTCCGTACTGTCTCTCCATATGAGGTTGCTTTCAAATGCCGCTCGAGCGGCACTACAGGCCGATCCAGCACCCCAGATTGCCGTCTGATCCCTATCATTGCAGGGATCCGGGAACCCCTGGCATTGGTGGTCTCACCCGCCTCCAACCTGACTCAGGGCATCTCTTTCCCTGCTGCCCCCCGTCGATGTTGTCATCACGACGGATGCGTCGAAGTCGGTTTGGGGGGTGTTTCAATCACCCTAGACCTCTCAGCGCCTCGGGACGTGGTCCCAGACCGGGGCTCAGGCCCATGTCAATCGCATCGAATTGGTGGGCAGTATAACGAAATCTTGCTCACTTCGAGGCGATGGTGACCAACTCCATGTCCTAGTACAGAGTCGTACAACTCCCGGGCTGGGCTCAGTCCCGGTCCCTGTGTCTCGATGTCATGCGTCTCATAGCGTGATGTCGGGACCGGGCCATCACGTTGACGGCAGTACACATTCCAGGGCCGATCAACTTCCTTGCCGACGATCTGTCCCGTGGCAGAATGACGCCCGGAGTGGATACTGAACCCGAGATGTCGTGCGGGAGATCTTCGAGAGGTTATATGTTCCTCAAATCGACCTGTTCGCCTTGCATCTGAGTCACCAGCTCCCTCGGTATTGCACCCGGACTCACGACCCGGTGCGTACGCAGCGACGCCTCTGGCGATAGACTGGTCGGGGGTTCCCAGGCCTATGCCTTCCCCCAATTCCGATTCTTCTACACCATGTAGTTTCGAGAAATTGGGCGGGAGGCGTTACGCTTGTCCATCCTCATCGCTCCCTTTTCGGCCGAAACACCTCTGGTTTCCGTCCATGTGGATCGCTTGGCCGGCTCCCGCCGCTTGCACTCTACCGAACGTCCGTATCTATATCCCTTCCGGGCGAGGGGATCGCCAGTCTGTCGGTTTCTGGAGCACCTAGCGTTGACTGCTTGGCCATATCCCGGCAACGATGCCCGAGATTCTGGCTTTCGCAGAGGGGCTGCCTCGCTCATATCAGAGGGAAGAAGGAAAGTCCACCACGGACGCTTACTCTAAGCGGCTTGGACCCTACTTCCGCTGGGGTGAGCGACGCGAGGTGTCTCCGACGCGAGCATCTGTCGCCGAGATCGCTGACTTTGTCACCGCTTTGATAGCGGACTTAAAACTTCGACTGTCAGAAACTACGAAGTCCGCATAATCCCTCGCGATCCATAGAGGTTTCGATGGCGGATCTACCATTAATGGACGATGGCTCGATCGTCGCCTTCTAGTTGGGATGTTTAATAACACGACCTCACCGGCCAGGAAAAAAAAGACGGTCCACCGGGAACTTAATTCTGTCTTAGACCTATTTATGAAGCCCAGCCCCCCCGTTCGAACCAATGTCGAGGCATTCACTAAAACATGTCACCATTAAGACAGTCCTTCTTCCTTGGTCGCTGTCGCCTCTGGGAGACGATTCTCGGAGATTAAGAATATCTCGATGTCAGCGTCAGAATTCTCCCGAGACAGGGTCAAGTTGTTCTTAGGAGGCCGATTTTCTGGCCATAACGATCATCCTCATTCCGACATTCTACAATTATCTTACCCCGATTGCATGTCACTCTTCGGTTCGGGAATATCTCCTGTGGTTGTCCCGGTCGAGCCCTTGAGTACATAAACGTAAAACTAGTTCGCTCAGGGGTTTCGAACGACTGACTCGTTGTTTCTTACACACTCACGCTTCCTCCCCCCAGGTCCGCTTCGAAGCAGACAATTGCTAGATGGTTAAGCGCTGTAATTAATGAGTCCAACGCGTGATAGAGGCTTCCCAAGCGCGAGGCCCATCTGTCCCGTCACATCACGTCCCGTGGCCTATCACCCGCGGAATCAGAATTGCCGAAATCTGCGAAGATATGTCCGTGGAGGCTTCCCACAACGTTCTCGTCTGTGTACTACAGAAATCGTACAACCATCCCAAGAGAAACTGGCTAGATCACTCCTGCAGAAACAAACACTAATCTCCTACACTATTCATAAAGTCTTCCTATCCTAGTTGCCGACCACGACGCTCGCCCCGGAGTATCCCGTTGTCAGGTGGAGCGTTTTTCCCCCGATTTTTATGTTAATAATGCCCTTTAGGCTTTAACATATGGTACTTTATGTTTAGTGCAGGTCTTGCCGTGGCGGCATTCTGTGGACTGGCCTGAAATATCATGCTCACCTCGACTGAGTGAGCCAGTCCTGGTGTGATTTGAACATATTTCTTCACGGGGGTTAATTCAATATGTTTGCAGTCCAACATTGGTGTAAAGGAAATCCTTTCATGTAATGAAATTTATTCAAACACTTATGTTTTATAAATCATCTACTGAGCCTGATTCCTTTCCAATGTTGCTTCCTCCTTCCGTTCCCCTCCGAGTTCCCCTGTCCAGGCCCGCCCCACGCATGAATATATACGCCGCGCTTCCGTGTGGGCTTTGAGGCAAAACGGAATTAAGGAAGTGCTATTGTCGACAGGGTGTGTGACCTGGGGTCATCACTGGTCGAGACCATTCATCTTTTTATAGGGGTGCTAAAATAGGTTTTTGGGGTAATTCACTTCTCAGAAGGGGAAATGGCAAATGTTTTAGTCCCCCCCCACCCCCAACATTGAAAGAAATCAGGCTTCAAGGTTAGATATTTATAAACATAATGTGTTTTTGAATAATTTGTTCTCATTTTTCTTGTAATTTGTCTCATTTATACATTCCACGTATGACGTAGCCAATCAGGAAGTGTGTCATACAATTAAGAATAAAAGATAGGAATAGTTGTTTTGGTGGCTATCTCATATTTTCATATTGGATTGGTCGTCCAATATTTTGAGTAGTGATGCCAGTGCAGCGGTAATCCACTAACGATAAAGAATATTGGACTGCCCAACCAATATGACACGATATTAGATTGGTCAAAACAAACAAATCCTATCTTGTTTTTCTCCTTCTTTATTTTTTATTGGGTGTTTTAATCAACCGAAAATATTTTTATTCTCAATATATTAGTTTACCAGTAAAAAATATGATTCCCCCGCTATCAAAAATGAACAACCCGTACTCGCTGCGTGCACTGTGTAATCATTATACCCACGCAGCAAACACTTGTGGCGAACAACGCACTATCTAATATCGTCTCATATGAGATAGGCACAATCATTGATATTGCGTGTTTGCTTAACTAAAGCCCCGCCCACTGAATAAGACTGTGTCATAATTAAATGAAATATTTGTACATGTAAATGTTAGTCCAACTTGTACTGAATTGTAATTCCACACAAATTGTACATCCCTTCTCTCTCCGTATAATAGAAATTAAGCAGATCCCCATTTTCATGTAATTTCGATGAACGATAAAAGGAGTACTAAATACACCAACTGTATACTTTATATGTATTTTTTGTTGTGTTTGAGATCCGTGAGGATATGGAGTTAGAGGAATCTTGCCCAAGACCTACCGCGAGAGCTTATCAAGCATGAATGCTGGGATCCATGGTGGTTAAAGCCGTAGGCACAAGTATGTTAATATGCCTAATTGAGAGAGTTGGAAGGTATACATATAACATCCCAATATGTTGGTTTCAGAAATTTTCTCTAGTTTTTTAAAAGCAGTTGCCCTGATTATAGTCCAATTTTTTTGCATTTGATTTTGTTTCCCCCCGATCAATGAAAGCATATCACTAAGAATATCTGATTACAAATTTGGAGTAAAATTGGATTTTTTAAGTCCATACCAAATTTATTGGTCAAGCTATAAGTTGAAAAAAACATATTGGGCGCGGCACAGTCTCCCCAATATTTTTTCAAACTCATAGCGAGTCCATACAATTTGGGTACTGGACTAACACAAGAATCTAATTTTATCATTATTATGTTTGAGAATCTTGTGTCCTAATATTAGAGACACATTTCCAATTATTTAAGAACTTTTTAGCCTGGCAAGTTCATGATTTGGGAACTATGGCTCTGACAAAATCTTCCTGTCTACACTTTAGATGACGCCAATTTTCACCGATCTGATGTGTGATAGCGATCCGTTGAGTAAGTATCTCTGTCTTCGGGCACGACGTCAACAAAAAAATGTTTCAAATTCAAGATTCCGCGAGTTGCTCTTTGCGACAAAGGTACAAGTTGTGTACCTTGCACGTACTGACACTGATCAAGCGTTACCTTCACTACTTGAAAAGTCTTTACTCCAACAGTGGTACTCTCTCATTGTGGGCACTATCCACACCTTTAATCAATTCTTCTACTTCCACCAGCAGAAGAACTAGCCATCTCGCGAGGTAAATAAAAAACAAAAACGAATCCTTGACATGATCGATGAACAAAATTGACAGGATATGACATGACTGGAAATCGTGCACACGCTAGCTACTTTCCAGGGCGTATACATTAGCAATAAATCATAGTGGCCTCACTCGACAGTATACGCCATATTTCCATGAACAGGCAGTTCAACCGTAAATACCAAACACGGTTTTTCTAATGGATTCCTTTGTGCATGCGGCTTAAATACTGTTTCGTTACCAGGGTGCACAGTGCAATACTGCATTGGAATGCGTTTATGTTTAAAAATTCAGTGAAAGTTAGGGGGGATGGTGTCCAAAGTGGTGAAGCTTTGGGCACCCAAGTTTCGAGAGAGATCGTAGTTATTGTGAAGTGTTGTTTTATTGGTTTTCCAGTTTGGGTATAGTAATATGTAGGATGGAACTTCTCAAAAAATAATAATTATACATTTGATTACCACCAAATAGGCGGGCATCATAACAGTGCGAGCTGATCAGGAATGACTGAGGCGCAAGACAATGCAAGCGACACAGTGTGTGTATTATGCGTGGCGCGCGCGAATCTATGCAAACGCTTGAGTACATTTGGTTTATCTTGACACGCGGAATGATAACAACCGAATAATACCCGCCTATTGGTGGTATCAAAAATACCAGTAAAATGGTCAGTTTGCATAGCAGACGCAAAAATGTGTACCAAATTGGCCCAAGGACAGTGTGTATGAAACCACAATTAGGGACTTTTGTTAATAAACATCAAAAGGAAACATGCCTAGGCTCAAAAATTTCACTGAGGCAATGAGAGAAACAGGAATTTTTTTTCTGAATGCCAAAGTTTCAAATTTGATGCGGATGAAGTGGAATGAGGTTGCCAATTGGGTCACCCACCTATAACAAATTTGAGCAAAGTGTGGATGTGCACCCTCAATCATGATGTTGCCAGGTAAAAAGAATCAATAGCCTTGCCCCTTCTGATCTGGCAATCGTTTCATACCAATGACACAGAGTATATAAAAGATCTCAAATGCAACTGTACCCCCCATTTCCTCATCTTGAATACAAGAAGCGCCGTATATCTTACATGGTGAAATATCCTGGGAACTCATTAATGTTGATGTGAAAAAGTGTGGCTCACTTAGATTTTAAGAAAAATATATAAAATTTGGTATAATCCTTTGTTAATATTTCGTTGTTTCTCAAATTGCATTATATTGTAATCTTTAATTCTTACTTTTTATCTCTCTTTGTCTATTTTTATCGTTTGTATTATATTTATCACTTTTGTAAATCACGGACCTACTGGAAAACAACTCGGTTGATGTAGGATTAGTATTTTCAACAGTGTACTAAATAAAGCTCACACAACACAACAAATTTCAAAAATAAAACTTTACCACTTGGAAAAGAAAACCTATTTATACTAAAATTGCTCCTTGTTCTTTCCATTTCAGGCTTTCCACAATGCATTAGAGGTGAGCAATTATCCCATGAGAGAGCGCAGCAAGGAAGAGAAAGAGGAACTGGAGTTTGTCACCAACATGAGACGTATTGAGGTTGCTGAGATGGCGGTAAGATTTGATCTTCTCAGTTTTATTGCCAGACATACACATGTAACTGTGAGCATTTTGAAGAATAACAATCACCAGCATACACCACACACACACTCATATACACACATGCATATGGACTTACAACATGTACCATGGCTACAAATAAGACAACAAAAATCCTCTTTGGCAAGGCAGTGATATTTTTGTTATTTGTTTTTCTTGCAGGCTCGAAAAGAAATCTTAGATGTTCAACCTAAGACTAATGCTAAGGTATGTATTCTTAAATGGTTTAGGCTCCCTATTTTGAACAAATTTATTTTGAACAAATACAAGTCTAGAAATACTTACAAGTACCCTCACCAATAAGATATTTTTGTGATCATTGGTAATGATATTTTTATCCCCCTGGCTTGAAAAGCAGAGGGGGATATTGCGAGGGTGCGCATGTCCGTATGTGTGTGTGTTCCAGTTTGGTTAGGTTTTGGTTAGGTTTTCGTTTTTTGTGTCTCCTAAGAAAAGTTGAAGTTCAATTTAAACCAGACTTGGGGTAAAGGTACAATAGGGGTTCCTTCATATGTGGATGGTGTCAAAGGTCATGGACCAAGGTCAAAGGACATCTGAGGTCATGTTCCAGACTGCCATCTTGCCAGGGGGATGTCGCAAGTTTACTTGCAGTACTTTTTTATTGTGAGCTAAATAAAGAAATTTCACACTGAGCAGGTGATTGGTTAACTTTTTTTCGATCAATCACCTTTTTTTTAAAACGAATGCAGCCGTTTTCTGAATTCTACACGCAATAACACCTTAGTCAAGATGTAAAAGCTTCCCTCGGTAAAGATTTTACTAGCAGCTTTTTTCGTGAAATGCTTCTTTTAGAGGCCATTTTTGACAGTACCTGTCGTTGACTTTAATAATGCTGAGGTATATAACCATCTGTTAAGTGATATGCCTTGTCACATCAGTTTATATCCACACAGAAAGTCTTATGTTTTCCATCGCAAAATTTACTGAGTCCTACATGAGTGGACCTTCTTTCTTTTCAACATACTCTAAAAATGTCTCAAAATTGGGTGAGAAAATTCCTCATGGATGGGCCATTCGGCCCATTCATGAGGAATTTTCTCACCTGTTACATTTGACTTTCACAGTATGTTGAAAGGAAAAAGGTCCACTCATGTAGGACTAACCCTGGTTTAAACCTGGGTTAGTCCTAAATGTTGAAAGGAAAAAGGTCCACTCATGTAGGACTAACCCTGGTTTAAACCTGGGTTAGTCCTAAATGTTGAAAGGAAAAAGGTCCACTCATGTAGGACTAACCCTGGTTTAAACCTGGGTTAGTCCTAAATGTTGAAAGGAAAAAGGTCCACTCATGTAGGACTAACCCTGGTTTAAATGAGAATACCAGCCATTATCTCTTAATGTTCCCTCAGGGCGGTGAAGGAGAAGAAGGTGATGATGAATCTGAAGAGGGAGACAAGCAAGAGCAGCCAGCCACCATAGGGAGTCTTGGTGCTCAGTTTGGAGGAGCCAATGAGTTATTTTACAGCCAGTTTGAGCTCCACACTCGCCAACAGAAACGCAATCAGATTGTGCTACTTCAGGTAATGCATTCCAAATCAACAGTCTTGCCCGAGGACTGTACAGGGTTGATTCTTAAAGGGGCATTTTGTGAGCTTCCTCCTCCACCAACTTCCTGAAAGAAGTAGAACTTTTGGTATCGTCTGAACTTTTAGAAATTAAAGTCATTTCAGTTCCAACTACACTTGGTAACAATAAGATGTAGGTGGGGACTAGGGTTAAATACAATGACCTTGAGGTGAAAGGTTATCTACAGTCAAATAAAGTCAACTTGCAAATACAAGTCATGTCCACACAGAAACTGAAACTCTGGAGTGTCGATCTGGGTTTTGACCATGTGGACGCATTCAGAGTTTTAAACTCCAGAGTGTTATTGAGGGTTTAGCAGGATTTTATCCCCCCTAAAAAAGCTTGGGGGTGAAGCACAAACTCCTTTAAGGGATTTATTGGCATAATCTATCGGGCACATATATAATGAAATATCCCTAAATAAGACTTACCAGATGGTTTTCATGGTCATGGAGTATTCCTTGCGAAAAAAATCCAGATTATTCCGACAAATGTCACGACGGTACAAACAATCATGGAAAGCTGCCATCTGTATTCCCTGTGGTATATTTCCCTGTGGTATATTTACATGCAATACCGAAACAGAAGCCAGCGAAAATATTCACAGCGGGATTTCTGTTTCGGTATTGACGTGCGGCGTTCGTTTGTTTTGTGTGTTGTAAATAATAGCACAGGGAATAAAAATGGACGCTTCCATCGATGCTGTACAGTCGTGAATTTGTCGTATATCTGGATTTTTTTCGCAAGGAATACTCCATGACCATGAAAACCATCTGGTACGTCTTATTTAGGGATATTTAATTATATATGTGCCGAAAGATTTATGCCAATAAATCCCTTTACACTCTGGAGTGTTTTGGGGAAGAGAAGATTTCAATAGCTTCCCACAATGCATTACTTCCAATGGAGGTTTTTGTACAGGTACTGATGTGGGTCGTTAGTGATGAAACATGGCTAAATTGACAGTACTGATCACAAACTTGCATTTTAAGAGCGTTTCATCTCTAACGATCCACATGACAACCTGTACAAAAACTTCCAATGGAAGCAATGCATTGTGAAAAAAAAAAAAAAAAAAAATTAATGTTCCCTCAGGGCGGTGAAGGAGAAGAAGGTGATGATGAATCTGAAGAGGGAGACAAGCAAGAGCAGCCAGCCACCATAGGGAGTCTTGGTGCTCAGTTTGGAGGAGCCAATGAGTTATTTTACAGCCAGTTTGAGCTCCACACTCGCCAACAGAAACGCAATCAGATTGTGCTACTTCAGGTAATGCATTCCAAATCAACAGTCTTGCCCGAGGACTGTACAGGGTTGATTCTTAAAGGGGCATTTTGTGAGCTTCCTCCTCCACCAACTTCCTGAAAGAAGTAGAACTTTTGGTATCGTCTGAACTTTTAGAAATTAAAGTCATTTCAGTTCCAACTACACTTGGTAACAATAAGATGTAGGTGGGGACTAGGGTTAAATACAATGACCTTGAGGTGAAAGGTTATCTACAGTCAAATAAAGTCAACTTGCAAATACAAGTCATGTCCACACAGAAACTGAAACTCTGGAGTGTCGATCTGGGTTTTGACCATGTGGACGCATTCAGAGTTTTAAACTCCAGAGTGTTATTGAGGGTTTAGCAGGATTTTATCCCCCCTAAAAAAGCTTGGGGGTGAAGCACAAACTCCTTTAAGGGATTTATTGGCATCATCTCCGCACTCTAATAATGACATCTCCCCTAAATAAGACTTACCAGATGGTTTTCATGGTCATGGAGTATTCCTTGCGAAAAAAATCCAGATTATTCCGACAAATGTCACGACGGTACAACAATCATGGAAGCTGCCATCTTTATTCCCTGTGTTATTTTTACAATCGCCGCACGCAATACCGAAACAGAATGCCACGAAATATACACCTGCGTCTGTTTGTATCTGTTCGGCGTTGTAATATATGCACAGGGAAAAAAGGATTGCAGCTTCTTATTGTTGTCACGTCGTGCCCAATTTGTCGGAATAACTGGATTTTTTTTTCGCAAGGAACTACTCCAATGACGCATGAAAACCATCTGGTACGTCTTATTTAGGGATATTTCATTATATATGTGCCGAAAGATTTATGCCATAACTCCCTTTAACACTCTGGAGTGTTTTGGGGTGTCATGCTGTATGGACAGCTTCGGGGGATAGGAGCGAGGGTGACCTCGCAAGGTAATCTTTGTTGACAAATTCCTGTGTTTGAATATCACACACGAAAGGCCACGGCTTCCGGTATGTTGACTTCCAGTCTACACTTCCCACTATACTTGGTTAAAATAATTCTTACAAAAAGGGTGATGGGAGATTTTAAGGATAATGAGGTCAAAGGAAATCTGGGGTCAAATTATTGGCTCTTTTTGAAACTCTTTTAAAAACTTATATTTTGCACCCGAATAGGTTTTACAAAGGTTGGTTAAAATAATTTTTGGAAGGGTCACTTGAGATGATAAGGATGATGTCAAAGGTCATACAAGGTCAAATAGGTGATCTGCTTAAATTTCATATAAAGTGGTTGTCACATCCAGAGGATCACTTTAATTCAAACCAAACTAGGCAACAATGCATTTGTTGGTGGGAAACTTGGAATTGCCTTACAAATCTGGAGATCAAAGGTCATCTAATGGGTCAAATGAGGTACATAATGCAAAAAATATGTTAAATCTCATATTTTTCACTGAAATAAATGGGTTTCATATCCAAGGGATTGCTTGAATTCAAAGTTAGTGACACTGTTTTTCTTTATTTTCTGATTGATGAGGAAAATTCACTGATTTGGTACATGGCTAAAGGAGTACCTAGAAAGTGTTGAATAATAATAATACACAGGCCTTTATAAACCGCCAATTCTAAAGAATGCTGCACTTTTACCTATTATTATTATTACACTGCCCTCGAAATTGTCGAATCATTTCACTTCACCCAGGCCGGCAGTTGGCCAATCCACAATCACATCATCACTTAGATGTAATATTCCACATAACAGCTCACTACTATTGCGGTGGGTCGATGAAGCAGCGAGTTAAAGCTCCTTGCCTAAGTGCACCACACAGCGATGTTCGAACCCACAACCTTTATGAGTCGCCCGTCATATCCACTAGACCACACGTGCCCTCTGCTGGGGTTATCTAGTAAGAAATTAACAGAGTGTCTGTTGTTATATTGCACATTGTATCCTGATGCCATTTTCGCATCAAGGAGACCGAATAAGCCTTCATGAAGTCTACAAACAAAGAGCGCAGAAATTGCCCGCATTGCCGAAAAAACCAACGCATCGCTAAGATTCTAGAGGACCTGCACGGCCAGGACAGAGATGTGGCAGCCACAGATGGACTCTGAGGAAAAACCAGAAATGTTGCGTAAAGTTGCAGGATAGTGAGGTACGTTAAAAGAAAGTTAAAGATGTTTCCAACTTTTTAAAGATTTTGATTGATGTAGTATTGACACATGAAAGTGTTGGTATTTGTATTGAAACAACAAAGAACACTTTTATCAGTAGCCCCCTTCATTCCAGTGTAGTTCTGGTCATACAAAAAAGTGAACCAACTTAGGCAAAAATGCACGCGGCCCTGAAATTTTGATACTCATGCACCAGCTCTGCGGGAGCGAGTGCATTGGACAAGCTCAAATTCAGCGCAAGTTCTGATTTGGTCCCCATTGTTTTGAGCAAAATAATTGTCCATTATTAACCTATTCATGCATGAACAGGAAAAACAAAGAATTTGCCATAATTAGTGACAACATTAGTTTCAAATAATAATTATAATGAACATTACAAACAAAATTACCCACTGAAAAAATAAGTCATACGCATCTCAAAATCACCTTACTCAAGTATGCTGAGTGGCAACTGGACATTTTCAGTCCACTTGCGTTACATTCGCATATTTAGTTAACAGCCAGCTTCACTATTTGCTGCTGCTATGTGCAAATACGGAGTGTATGAATGTACAACAAATCAGTGGAAAGGTATATATCTCACCAAACAATTTCCATATAAGAGCTGTAGGACATTCACTGCACCACCACGTTTGTCATCATAGAATAGACACCCATCTAAAACACCCAATTGGGGGCCTTTTCACAGTCCTGCAAAAATATCCTTATCACTGATCTACCACTCAGAAATATACCATCACTGATATATAATGCAGAGCTAAACGATGATTAAAACATAAGCCTACTTCTTCTAGTCTTAACACCAATCATATGCACTGTCTTAATGTAAGTAATTGAGCGACTACACTTAAAACAATATCCCGTTTATATTGCTTGTCTGGTACGCATCAACAGAGACATTGAACCTCCATGAAATGCACATTTTGGCATATATTGTCACTTGTAGGAATGCTATCCTTATTTGTCTTAACATACATAATCAGATATGCACTCAAGTTACCATTGTGCACGCCTTATTCTTATTAGAATCGATTTTTCGATACATCGTGTTACAAACCTTTAAGCTTTACTTACCATGTCTCTGATTGGCTGAATATATCATATAACCCATATATTACCAATAAAATTGGCGTTGAGACCCAAGGTTAGTACTGGATTACATGGTTTTAATCCTATGTCAAAAAATATTTTTTGTTATACAGTGAAAGTGGGAAGTTCGATCACACACCAAGCAAAAAGCCAAGATAGAAGTAAGAAGTCAAGAAGGAGGAGAGAGAGAAGTTTGAAGGGACGGAATAACATCTAGAGAGAGGGCGCTTTGATATGATGGAGGGAGTGTAATGGAATTAGGAAAGCAGATGAACTCAAGAAGGTAACAAGATTATTACCCTGCAACTTGTTCGAAATTACTATGGTTCATCATGCTTAAAGAGACATGAGTACATTTCCAGAGAGAAGCGCCTCAATATTTTTTGACCAACCCAGTTTTTTTGCATATTATTATAATGTTTACCATGGTATTAGATCACACCTGAAGTTAATAACCCGAATATCCGTCTTTAGGTAATAAGATGATGATTTAAGTAATTTCCAATGGCGTGCGCGCCAGGTTTGCTATAGAGGGACGATTAGGATAGCAGGCAGTTCAAAACAATGTTCCTCCGGTTTTCTTCGTGCCTGTTTGTCCAGTAAATCTTTGAAACCTTCTCGGTATGTGGTCTACAACCGATCAAGTACATTTAAGAAATTTTGTATCTAAAAATCTCCTCCTGTCGATCAAACTTGAGGTGTTATAGTATGTTCTTGTTAAAGTCTTATAGTGCATAAATGCTTTTGATATCAAGACACAAGTGAGTAGAAAATAGCAGCTAGGCTTGGAGTAATAGCCAGGGACAAATAAACAACCAATTGACCCGGCTGACGTAATTTGATGGTGCTAATAAATTGTGCTGTGAATACCAGCGAATCTTATTAAAACGAAAGTGTATGTAAATTAATGCGTCCGTGAATCGCAAACCTAAATGAAAATGGGTATTTTTTGTCACATTAGTCATATGTGGTTCACACCATGCTCCGCCCATACAACAATCACGTCCCGCGCTGCACTGATTAACAAACCTTGACTACACCAACGGTCGCCTAATCCCTTTCTGGTCCCCGCACTAGTAAATTTTCAGTGGCGGAAAATTGTCAGGTGTGTGTGGGGAAATTTTTAAAATTTTATACAGGAGTTTGAGGTTTGAGGAGGGGACGTCCAAGGAATACTTGGAAGTGGAAATAGTTTAGAAGATTGTCCATTTCATAAACAAACCATCATCCACATCCCAACCTACCAACGCACAACGAATGGTGACAAGTGAGTTTGTAGAATGATATGAGTTCACAACCAAGAGGGTGTCCCCCCCCCAAAAATTGTGGGGGAAAATCTGTGTGCTTTGCATGTAGAGGCTTCAATTTGCAAATCATCACTGACACACATGTGCTTCTGCAGAATTTGGCTCTCAAGTGTGAAACTCATTTGTTTGCATCAGAACTGTCGCACGTGAGGTCAGTCGATCTCTCATGCTCGTGACCTTGCCAAACTTTTGCTGATTACCAGTTCTCCAAACAGTCTGTCCATGTTGGTCCAGACACATTGATTGCCAGAATGATGATGTTTTGATTTTGGAAGTGGTCACACATGATCAGTGTATTTTGTAAAAATCCTGAGGAGTCTATAGCTGTATAGCAGTATTGGTGGTAATTATTGGTTGTAATGTTTGATACCACTACCCCCCCACGGACAAAAGCCAAGGACCTGCTTTGTGGTCACTTCTTGTAAGATGTTCTGGGACTTTGGCTGTTCTTTCAGGAAATGCCCTGTGCCCATCTTTATGACAGCAAAAATCCAAGGACGAGTGGTAGACGAGGAGGAAGAAAGCATTTGGTAGAGTACGAGAAGACAAGAAGAAATGCAAGGAACTGAACGAAGAAAAGAAAGTAGAAAAATACAAGAAGGTAAGAACATCGTAGAGACAAGATACGGGGTTAGGTATACCTGTGAATGTACTGATAAGGTGGAAATTTCCGGTTACAGATATTTACGCTTTTTTTAAAGTTTGCCAAATGAGCGAAGAATTTATTTCATGGTATTGACATCAATGCAATACAAATCTATTGGAAAAAGTTATTTTCGCGAGTTTTTATTTTCGCGTTTTTAGGTTCACCGCCGAAATTCGCGAAAATAAAAACGTGCGAAAAATTTCCACTATACCGTCATCACATTACTGGTGAGAGTAAGAAGAATATTCAATAACATGGTGAAGACTCTTGATTTGTGCCACTAGGACCACCACACTTAGGAAGAAAGTAGTTACCCCCTCATATTGATTAACATTGGACTACACCAGCTGAATTTCATGCACCCAAGGCATAACTAGAATTACCAGTATATGCCTACCATATAGGATTAAGTAATAAACCCATGGTCAGGTCATGGTCAATGCATGGGCGTCACATGCACTGCCTATATGACAAACATGCATGAATCTGCATGAGATGACCATTGCTATCCCATGGCTATTCCAAATGAATTCAATACCACCATAGGGGGGAAGCCATAAAATCAATTTCCAGTGGTAACATCTCAAGGGAATGTCTCTTTCCTCAGCCAAGATGAAAATTTCGAGGTTAAATTTTTCAAAATAGAATTGTAATGATGTCTGTTGCCAATGCTTAAATTTGTGGGCAATGCATGAGGGGTGATTTTTGGTTGCCACAACACATTGTGGTGTGGGTATGTATTATAACTAAAGATAGCAGTGCGGGCGGACGGACGGGCAGCAAAAGCATTAATCCACTATACAGACTTCTAAACCGATACTCAGTGAACTTCTAACTTGGCACAGTGATAGGGACATGATGAGGTTCATGTGCTGTATACTTTTTGGACAGGGGTTATAAATTAATTAGCTCAATTGCGTATTTTGAAGAAAAGTATTAATTCCACTCTACAGCCGAAAACAAATCATTACACTGAACTGATTTCCTTTACACAAATGTGACTGAA
>JAMKCH010052958.1:0-23395 GCA_023653785.1 Ophioderma brevispina
AATTGGCACATGATGTTAGCACATATTTGGTTTATCCTGTAATTTGCTTTCATTTGACACCAAATCTAGTCGCTATGTTGAGAAATACTTGTTTTATTCTCAAAACATATTTGGGGGTATTTGCTTTGAAAAAATCTCTGAACTGGGGTCAAAAAAGTTTTTTTACACTACTTTTGGACCCATTTTTTGTGCCCAGGCACAACGGATTCCAAATTTACTGTGTCAAAGCTTAATATACGTCATAAAATCTATGTCAGCCATTTGAATGTGCGAATTATACATACACTAAACAGCAAATGTGCCCTCAAAATGTCAAAATTAGCTTTTTTGGACCAAAAATGGTCAAAATTAGAAAATTTAAGCTGGTGACTATGAGGATATTTGCTGTACATATTTAGTATGATAGCACAATTTGCTTTCCTTTGACACCAAATTCATATTTTGTGTTGTTAATTGACGATTTTATTGTTAAAACTGATTTTGGGGTATTTTCATTGAAAAAAGTCCATATGAAATGGTAAAAAAGTTCTGTTTCCCCACCACTTTGTACACTTTTTATGCTTGGAAACTAGCAGATTTCTCAATCTACATGGTGACAGCTTCAAAATGGTACCAAAAAACCTGTGTCCGCAGGGGGTGCAACAAAACGGTCTAAACTGGGTCAGCTGATAGCCTATTACTACAAACCAAAGTCAAACCTCTTGAAACATGAAAGCAGCCCGTACCAGGAATTTAGTGGGGGTGCGGTTTGCCAGAAGCAACCTTTTCCGTATCACAATGTTTTTTCGGCTCACTGAGCTCGCCGTTGACCAAATATTTTTCTCCGTCTCCCCAATTCTGTAGGGGGGTGGTGGCAGCATAAGGGGGTAGGTAACTGACATCATCTCAGCATTGAAAAAAAATGATAACTACAGCTTAACGTAATACAGGGATTTACCATCTGCGTATCATTTCATATACCATGCACCACAACCCTTTAAAACCACATAACTAGGCAAGTACCAAAATTTCAATTGGACAAAAAGGACCTTATCGGCCAAAGTGGACCGTTCATTCCTTAAACATCAAAAGCGTACCTTGGTCATTTTTGGAGGGGTGCGTCGTACCCCCCCTGGCTACGGCCGTGAATGAAAGACATTGAAATCAAGCCACTTTTAAAAGAAAGTCAATCAGTTGCGCTATGAAATTGACGATCTGCAGTGCCAGTTGGAAGACTGTTTGAAAGAAAAGAGGTCTCAACTTTCAAAGATGGCAGATACATTGACGCAGTTAGGCTTGTCTGCTATGACTTCCTTGCTAGGAAGTGTCGGCAGTCAAACAAAGTGGGGCCACTTATAAGAGCGGTGCTTGAGAAAACCTTTCTGGGGTTTAGAAGTTGTCCCCACAACTCCCCAAGCCAGCACTATTGTCAAATTACTGGCACTCGCAATTGACATCCTGGCCAAGAAGATATTGCCAGATCGCTACTGGGACACCAAATGCAACTACACAATTGTCGCCACAACCAAGAAGCAACAGCACTTCTATGGTGTCCAGGTCACTACAAATGAAGGCAGCTTTCAGCGGGGTAACTGAAATGTTAGCGGACACACAGAGTCAAATTGCCAATACCAAAGAAATATTAAATCAACTTGCAGAGGCTGTGACCACAAATGAAATGAAAAGACAAAATACAAAGCACATTGCTCATGAACATAAAAAACTCAATGACAGACAGAGGTCGACCAGCACAGGATGGGTTGAAGGAATAGAGGACATGGAGAGCGGACTTCTAAGAAAGAATTGCTGCCAAATATACCTCACATTCTCCTGAAGCCTAGGGACAAAACTTAAAAAAATCATGGACTTCTTACTGCGGAAAGCACTCCTCTTAGGATTAGCCGAGAGAGCTTAAAGTTGGCTGGCCATCTGGGAAGACGAGATCTCTGACATGACTTGGGACTTTATCGGAATGGAAAGCTAGATGAGTTTAAGACAGGAACTGCAGAAGCCAGCAGGCTCCGACGTGTTCGCACCGCTGTGAACTGGTGGGAAGTGGTTGCAAAAATGGCCCCATGGTTATACCTAGTTCATTGAGTCATACTTAGGGAACTCAAAAAATCACTGTCCATTATTTTGAGCACAATCGATTTAATGTGGTATTTAAGGCAAGCACAGCTGTATATCACCACAGGAAAGACATTTCAACACTCTTACACGATATCAATTCAGAGAACCCTCTCCACAAAGCTGTTATTGCAGACATTGCATCAGTAAGCACTTGCGCTGAAGTTCAGGCCTTGGCCTTGATTGAGAAGCACATCACCACTCCTTTGCAGACGATAACATCAAGAAAAGAACATGTGCTAGATCTTCGTAAATATTACACACGTTTGAGAGAATTTCTTACTGAAGTAGTGGAGAACCCCAAACCAATCTTGGATGGAACAGCCGTTCTTTTTCAAGATTGTCCGCCAGTTAAGGATGAACTTTGGAACTCTATATATGAAGAGGTATCACCTGAGCAAGAAGCATTGGTAGAACAGCTGATTTCTGTTCTGTCAGCAAGTTTTTTGGTTGTTTGTGAACGCCAATTATTTGACTATTTGCACGGACAGTGGTCCTCTGAAACAGAACTACTTAGAATGCAAACAAGTTCTGTTCCACGAAACAACGACATCTCAGAACGCGACTTTTCTGGTTTGGACAGACTTATGCGTGTTAAGGTGTCTGCCAGGCCCGTAGCCAGGAATTTATGTGGGGGGTGCGGACTTGCCAGAAGCGGACCTTTTGGGTACCAACAAACCAATTTTATGTGAGATGACATCATCGCACCATTGAGAAAACAGTATACTAACACCAACCATGCATAATGCAATGGATTAACAGCTGCTTATTCAGTAATATAACATGCATCACAACCCTTAAAAAACATAATTTAGGCAAGCCGCAAAATTTCACTTGACAAAACGGACCAACATGACAAAGCGGACCTTCAACATCATAAAGCGGACCTTTGGCATTTTTGGGGGGTGCGTCGCACCCCCCGCACCCCCTGGCTACGGCCCTGGTGTCTGCAAACATAGACTTCATTAGTGGGTTAATCCTTTACACCAACAATAAAACCTCTCAGTCTCTTTCAAACATAATGAAACCGAACTTAAAGAAAATGTGGACTCAGCAATCAAATTGGCAAGGGAAAGAGCTACATCTGAAAGCAAAGAAAGCAGCTTTGCGTCAGCAACGTTATGCCGCAATTCAGGAAAAGAAAGCGAAGAAGAAAGAAAAAGAGCAGCGACAACTCAAGGAGAAGCAGAAGGCACAAGATGACATCTTGATTGATGGACAATGTAAGAACTAGGAAGATCTAGAAGCTGTCTTGAGAAAGTATGCAACAGAGAAAGACAAAATAGCAGCAATAAAACGACAGATGGCATTCTACAAGACACTTGCCGTCCCGACTATCCCTGCATCAAAATTCTATTTAACATCTCAGTCAAAAAACTACCAATAGATACTTTGCAAGAAAACCTCATGTTTATAATTGAACGATGGAGAATTGTCATTCAGGAATCTACATGTAGTGACTCAGGCATTCAAAACATCACAAAGCAAAGAATTGTTGACAAATCCTCTGTTATAACTTCACTGAAGAGGAAATTTCTTGATCATGCTGATGAAGAAAGAGAAAGAAAACGTAGAGGTGAAAATGCTTCTAAGAAGAAGAAGTACATTTTCCAGGAGATCAGATCATAGGAAAAAGAATAAAACATAAATTTTGTGACTAAAACTAATGGAGGAAAAACAAAACATGAGTGGTTCAAAGGAACAGTTTTAACTTTTAAGGATGGCTACGCAACAGGAAATAGCAAATGCCTCGGATGAAGATAGAGCCTATGCTTCTAATGGTTTAACTTTGTATGTAGTTGATTATAAGGAAAGTGAACTTGAGTCAGTTGCACTGGAAGCAGATTGGAACAACGGAGACATTGTGATAACATAAATATTGTTGCTACTGTACACATAACATTAGGCCAAAGAAAAGAGGAAAGTTTGACTCTGCTTCCTTTGACTAAAATCACTTAAGATCTGTTCAAAACTTTTCAAAAACAAAAAGTTCATTGAAAATGTTAAAATTAAAGGTAACAAAAAAGGCCCAACCCTGCAAGTATGTGTGTCTTGTTTTAGAACAAAGATTGACTGTACTCTAACAAGGAACACATACTTGTGGGTTAGGCTTTTTTTTTATTTCATCACATTTTAATCAATTTCTGAAAAATTCTTGGAATTGTGGGATACTTTACCTTTTCCTTTTGTATTAGCTGATCTGAAAACTAAACATATTACATTAAGTGGTATTTGAACTGAAACATGGTTTTCATCAACCAATCTTTATTTTTTATCATTATTCACCAAACTATTTTCCCCCCCCCCAAAGGCCGAAACTGGAAGCCCGAACCTTTATAACAAATGTGTAATTTTTTTTTTTATAACGCTTAATTTCACAAATTTCCTCACTAAAGGCCTTAGGTTTTAAATGGACTTGCAGTCTTATTTAACACTATCCATGTTTTATTACTTAAAGAATGCTAAGATAAGGTTAATTATAATTACATATTCACATAACACATATTGGTATCCTTGCATCAAAAATTTCAAATTACAATAACAAAAATGAAAGCTCATAAATTGTGAATATTTGCATTTTTAATTGGAAATTTTAATTTGTTTTACCAAAATTTAACTAATTTAATATGCATACATTGTATATGATTGAGACAAGCACTTATGTCATATTGCTTTCTTCATAGAGTGTCTGTCTATGCAAAATTTGAGCCCGTGAGAACAAATACTTTGGCCAAGAATTCATTTTCCAATATTGTAAATATTTTCTATTTTTGTATTTTAATGAGGTAAAACAAAGAACTTTTATGAACCCCATGTGGTATGGAAAAGTACTGTTTGATGTGAATTTATATTCTCAGATGTACAAGTTGCCATTTCCTAAGCTTTTTAAATGATTTTTGACACTAAAAAGGCTTGAAAATACCAAAAAGTTAAATATGCGCATATTCGCATATTTAATTAGGTGAAAAATAGTAAAAATATTGATTTTACCTCATTAATATGCAAAATATGCACAGTGTGATTGTAGAAAGTATGTGTAATGATGTATAATTGTACAGAAAGTATTGATGTGAAGTTTCAGCTTCATAGGGTAAATATTTTTCTCATTAAGTCATTTTTTCCAATATTTTTGACCGGACTTAGTCTCCAGAGCCAATTTTGCCAAAATCCAAGGCGTTTAAGGCCAAAATAAGCCTCTTGGTTCTCAAATATCAAAATAGTTGGAGTAAAATTGTTTATCATTTATTAAATTTGATGTAACAGTGATCAGAAAAATCAAAGAAAGAAAGCATTTTGGAAAGTGAAAGATATTTAAAATAAGCATTTATTTTGGTGAATTTGGGTAAAATGGGCTATTTCCTGGCGGAAAGTCCAGTTCGGACGTTACAAAGTCCTTCAAAATGGGTGCCTTAATTTTGAAAATGGAAGTAATAATAGCCTGTGAGTAATTTTTTTGCAAAATATCCAGTACCTTGTATATGGAAATGGCTTTTAAGTTACATGTTTTGAATGGTTTATTAAAAAATGGAGCACCTCAAAACCACTAATTTGTGCTGTTTCTCCTTATTTCGTCAATTTTGTCCCAAAATGGCTAAGTTTTGCAGTACTTCTATTGCCCATAAATCCTGAACCCCTTGACTGATTTTCATAATTCAAACATTTTTTTTAAAGCATTCAGTGAGTTCTCCAACATGAGTTACACAGAAATGTTTAAAAAACAACTTCAAATTTGGGTGTGACTCCCCTACTGGTTGTATCCCCATAGGTCTACAGCATGGGTTGCGGGCAATATGGGATCCCGGCGAAAAAACTTATGTACATTTCCAGAGGCAATTATGCATACAGACGTTTGGTCACACTTATGCCCAATTGAGCAATATCATAGGGATTAATGTTAACTAAGGCACTTTGGGGTCTTTACTATCAATGCGATTACTCACGTTTGAAGGAAAAAATGGGCAATTTTCGTCAGCTTCTATCCAGGATTCTATCGCAGCAGCGGCCATGTGTTTACATCTATCGAGGGTATCTGTAAACAGACGCTCCATTGGCCACTGACCTGTATAGACTAGAGGTCAGGTCATATGGCGTATCGGATGTGACAGGCCGCCGATCCCGTGTGCAATTCACGTTCGTTCAACATGCTCTGTTGGAGCTTAGGTAAATTGGAATATTGCAGACTACAAAAAGGGACAGCATGAAACAGTCCGTTGCAGTCTAGCTCAGATGTGTAAATCATTCTGTACCCGAGACAAGTGAATTTATCAGTAAAAGATTTTCATTAATCGAGTGTTACGTTAAGAACAAAAGAATTGAAGATGTGTACTCTAATGTTCAAATTTCGTTTTTGAACAAATTTGTATTCCAATGAAGGTGCCTGGGGACCGCCACTTCGCTGTGCAACGTGCCTGGATGCAGCAACACCAATACGATTTGCATATGCGCAACATTCAATGCAAATTTTGACAGCATAATCCCGATGGTAAACGAAAGCAGTAGCGACCATATTGATCAACGTGAGGCGCAGCGTGTGTCAGTCCTTGGGTAAGTATTTTAGCATTTGGCATGTTACCCAACAATTCGACTAGTACTATTCATAGAGTTGCTACTGTGGCTTTACTACTGTCGCTGGAGACATTTAGGAATTCTGTAGTATTTTCTAAAAAGATTTGAGAGCACAAAGTTGTCCATTGTTCCCGTTCAGAAATATAGGCTTCGTAAAGGGTACTTGATCGAGTACTAGGTCGGTGTGATGTCACAAAATTGGAATTCACCACCTGAGTGGGTCAATAGGCCTCCTTTTCCCAAGTTAATCCCTGGAGTGAAAGATTAGCCATGTAGTGAATGATGAAGTCAAAAAATCGCGCTTTGCAGCAAAATACTGCACTGAATTATTTTTTTTACATAATATCATCAAAAAGTATATCCTGCTGAGCTTTTATCTCAAGAAAAATCTTGAGATTCAGATCAAAATGATACATATAAAATTCCAGCACTCCATAGACGGTCCATAGTTTCACGCCAGTCGCAGAGCGTGTATGCCAAATTCAACAACTTGACCGACGCTAGTGTTAGATATGGTACCAGTCCACATCTCTGGTTGTAGACCCTCGGGCCTTTAAACTTTGAGATGTGGCATGGTATTATCCAACAGACCAACCTAACGGTGGACCGATGGGTGACAGGACGGCAACAAAAAATAAGAAATTTCTACAAGAACTAACGCTCCACTTACAGATATCACAGGGATTAATAACGGCTTGTACCAAAGTGTCTACTCGTTTATGAAGAAATCGGCGAAATTTAAATGCCGATATAATTAAAATGATAAATTCAGTACCATTAAATCCTTTAATGCATGTCACCACAGCTAATGCAACCTTTCTTAATCTTTTAATCAGTCTTGGCCGTCCAAACCTGTTTGTAACATCACATTAATTGCACAACTGAACTATGATTTACCTGTGGAAGTAGCTTGATTCTTATTTGTGCACTGCTCCTCTATGTACAGTACCAGAACCAGAGGTCATTAGATGATAAAAGAGTATTGTTTAAAAGGATAATGTTGGACCTCTGGTTCTGGTTACCAGAACTAGGCAGTAGTATTCAACAGAACCGACAAAACTAACAGTTGACAATGGGTGACAGAGGCAACAAAAAATTAAGAAATTCTACCAGAAATATGCTCCACTTACCTATATCACAGGGATTAATAACGGCTTGTTACCAAGTTTCTACTCTTTTATGAACGTCCCTTACTGCCTACGAAGAAATCGTCGAAAGTTTACAGTCCACGAGTCGGCATTTTCACATGTCGGTTTACAAAAATGGTGGCGATACAATGTGCTTTGACAGTGATGAGCTCCTTCGCTAAGCTTCGGTAAAGTTCGAGACTGACATCGAACTGTCACGAACATTCAGTCCCATGAGGTATCTCATTCCCACCCGCAATACAGTGTGTTTGCGTGTCTGTAATACACTACGCGTACGGGCCGGTAAACGCCAGATGAGACTCGTTTCTGGTCTCCGACATCATATCCAAAAATAATAGCACCTGTTTGATCATCGACAAATCTACACTGAAGTACGCACATTTCCATAAGTTTTTAAGCTTTTTTTCGCCTGCACTGGATTCAAATAATACATGGGGCACAAATGAATGGCTGAAAGTCAGCTACTACCTGTGGATGCAATATTGAAACGTTACGTGCCTCCTACCGAGGACTTTGCATTACCAAATTTGATGTCATGTTTCAGCATGCTAGAATAACTTTCGTAAGTACCATACTTTCGCCCACTAGACCAGTTTTCATCCTTTTGCCTCCAAAAGTGCACTCACTGTTGAGATTGCTCCATTTTGGCAAGATTTTCAATCAAAACATCAATTCTGGTATCATAACCTGTAGCTTGGAAGATCCAGCTAATTATAGACCCGTCTCACTCACATCAATTTGTTGCAAGGTTCTTGAGAATGTCATATTCAGCCATGTTATGCGTCATCTGGACCTTCATAAAGCCCTCAGCAACACTCCACATCGTTTTCGTTCAAAACGCTCCTTGTGAGACTCAACTTTCACCACCGTTCATAAGATATGGGAGCTAAAGACATATTCACCAGTTATGCTATCATTTTAGATTTCCGCCAGGCGTTCGACACTTGTTTTCCTTATCGTAGATTACTTCACAAACTTAGTCACTTTTGGTATCAATGGGTCACTCCTTCAATGGACTTCATCATTTCTTACAATTGGGAGACACAATTCTGTTGTTATTCAGGGCACCTCATCTAAGCCAATGAAGTGCTGTAAGGTGTGCCACAGGGCACTGGCCTGGGACCTCTCCTTTTCTTCATGTTATTAAGATTTAGCCGGATGGCCCTCAACTCAAATGTCTGTTTATTTGCGGATGACTGTGTCTCTATAGACCTGTCTCTTCAACGATGGACTGTGAGAGTCTTCAACAAGATCTTAAGCAATCTGAAAACCTGGGAAGCAAGTGGCTCAATGTCATTCAGCCTGAAATTGTTAATATTCTCAGCTTCTGCCGGAAGAAATGCAATTATGAGTTCCAATATATACCTCTGGCCATGCACTTTGAGAAGTCTCCAACCGTAAGTAGCTGGGTTTCACATTGTCAGGGACACATGAAGTGGAACACTCACCTGATGTTATCTCGCAAAGCAAATGGAATGTTGGCTTCATCCGTCGTAACCCGAGTAAAACCCCCTGTGATGTTAAAATTCATCGTATAAAGTCTGTACGACCCCACTCGATTGTTTGTAAGTGCGTTGGGATCCATTTATTTTCTTCATTAAAATTAACTCAGTAAGTTGAAGCTGTACAGAGGCGGGCTGGCCCCCTTTATCATGAACAACTACAGCCTGGGAGAGCTCCTCACAGAAATGCTGATCAAATCAAACTACGTACTCGTGAGGAGAGGTGTCGTAACCAGAGGCTAGTCAACCTTCCACAAGATGATTCACAACATGTGGATCTTCAACTCAGCTGATCACCTTGATTTCACCAACGGGCTTCTTACAGTTTCACGAAAAACAGACACCCCAATCTCTTATTAAAATCCTCAGGTTAAAACGCAGTGTTTCCAGATGTACTCCTTCCCGAACACAGCACGGGATTGGAATCACTCCCCTACGCCATAATAACTAGAAGACCGGACTCCAAGATTTTTCAAGGCAAGCTACAAGACAATCATCAGGGAATCATGACTAATCTTCTTTGGTCTCTAACTCACATTGAGTGTTGTTCCAATTGGAGCGATCAATCCATCCGATCAAGATCATTAATAAAATTCACTGCTTCTCATACAGAATGATTTTACTTACAAACTTCTGAGCTAGATAATCTGCAATGCTCACCTTTATTTCCTTGCCTTAGCACAGTGAGGTTGCTGGGTGCCTGCTGCATGCTGTCCACCTTTAGTTGTAGCTTGCAATATTCGCAAACCCCACGGCAAGCTCCAACAGAGCATGAGAAACTAACAGAAATTGGCCAACAGGGATCGGCATACTGTCACGTCGTACGTCACGGGAATCGTCTGCTTTCCAACCGTTATGGACATTTGCAGGCCTTTTGTAAAGACTTTGAAACACTTTGTCTGCCCTGCTTGCGTAAAGCTGAAGAAAATTGCTGATTTTTCCTTCAAATGCGAGTAATCGCATTGATAGTATCCCGCGAAGTGCATAGTTTCACATTATCTCTGTATAATTGGTAAAGTGGATTTGAGATTGAACTCTACCTGTAAGTTGCCTCTTGAAATGTACCATACATCATTTTCCCGGCGACAGGATATATTTCCATTTCCCGCAACCCAATTTTGTAGACCCCGGGGCTACACCCTAGGGTTGTCGTACCGAACTACCCGAGCTATTTTACATGGGGTGTACTTTGAATGGCCCCCTTATTTTAAAGGAAAGTACTTTTCTTTTCAAGTGAAACCTACTTTTTCAGATTTAATACTGACTGTATAAAAAAATTTTGTGAACAATCTTAATTGTCCTCACCTCGTAAACCTGTGCCACACTTACCTGAGGTCTTTATCATATGAATCATAATTCATGACAGTGATGATTCTACTAGTGCATACTCAACATGTCAAATTGTAGATGTACATTTTGTTTGATTTTATTCAGTGCAACCCTAAAATATACTAGCCATCAGATGCATTCTTTTAACAAAGGGGTTTGACGTGTTAGTGCTCTACTCGATAAATTTTTTCCAGAATTCACATATTATATGGTATTTACAACGGTGCTGATTAAGAAGCTGAAATAACAAATGGGGGCCCCGACTTTGTTTTTGAGCTATAGCCAAACAAAAAAGGTATGTTGTCACTTTTTAACCACGCAAGTCTATGGTCAAAGTCAAATTTGACGTTTTGGATCGCCTACAAAATAAAAACTTCTCGATAAAATTTTTGTAATTTCTAAATATGTTGAGTTCCCGATGGTTCTTCAAAATTTTGAAATAAAAAATGAGGTGTCAGGACCGAATACTTTTTCCATTACCAAACACAACGCAGCCGAAAAACCCTGAAATTGGGACACTTTTTTTCATATTGGGTTCTGGGTTGGGCGCCAGAAAATCTGCGCCACATCGGCATGCAGCAAACGCAGTCGTTAGAGATGCGCGATTTTTTAATAAACGCAAACAACGCACGTTATCCGCGGTATCTGCGTGATACCCTTTCGCCCCTCAAACTAAAATTCGTCCTTTGTCCATGACTTAGCGATCAAGATAGGATTTGTTGTTTTGCCTTCTATATCTGTCATATTGGATGGGCAGCCAATATTTTGAGTAATTGGATGCCGGCGCATCCGTATCCCTACGTAAAAATATTGGACTGCCCATCCCATATGACCGATATTAGATAGGCAAACAACAAATCCTATCTTATTCTCATTTTATCTTATTTTATTGTTGTTTTAAATCACCGAAAATAGATTTATATTTCAATAATAAATTAGTTTAAAAGAACAAAACTATTCACTCCCTGTAAAAAATGAACCAACCCGTACTAACCCCTGCGTTCCTGCGTAACCTTAGACACGCGCGCGTAAACACTGGCGCGCGACGCACTATCTAATCGTCTCATATAAGAGATAAGGCAACAACCAATGATTATGCGTGTTTGCTTACTAAAACAACCCCGCGCCACTGAATAAGAATTGGCTCTAAACAGAATGCTGAGGGTGTAAAGCAGCTTGCTTTTAAACAACACACGTCAAACTCCTTATATCGATTACGTTTTCGTTACGGACCACTCTATTTAGGTTTGCATAACAGTGTATTTTAAAAACGTGGACACAGCGGATTTAAAACTGATTCATTAATACAACTCGGATAAAATTACTCGCCCCAAGTTGTTGCTAATTACCCTATAATTCAAATCACCTCATGGACATGATTTGTAAAAATGGCTTTTTGTAGGAAATAAACACAATATACATCTACAATCTCTGCTTCACGTGTTAGGTCTTCCCGATAGGAAGACCTTCATGCACATGATCCTGTGTCTCATCGTCTGCGTCTGCGTCGGCGGCGTCGGCGTCGTGAGCTTTTCTTGTGAACAAATATCTGGAGATCTGTGCGAGCTATAGGGCTGAAACTTGGTTGAAGGGTGTGGGGCTACATATTCTTCTCGACAGATTAATTTACACATTGGTAAAATATGCATTCTAAGTACCTACTATTTGCATAATTAGCATATTTGACCTATTTTTCTTGATTTTCATTGACACTTTTTTGTAACACGATATCTGGAAGATCTGTTAAAGTCCACAGAGCCTGAAACCTTGGTGGAGGGGGCGGGTAAAAGTTATTCTCAAACTGATTCTATTTACAACATAACAACATTATATTGCATTCTAATACCTCATTTGCACTATTAATTGCATATTTTCACCAATTTCTTGATTTTCATTGACAACTGTGAGCAAGATCGGAGATCTGTAAATGTTACCAGGCTGAACTTGGAGGGATGCTAGGTTAAGATTCTCGAACTGATTAATATACAACAGTACATTGTCCTTGGTTAGGGGACTTGTCCTGAGTATAAGACATTGTGCCTTGGGGTATGGGACAAGTCCTGGGATATGGACATTGTCCTGGGGATATTGGGCCATTGCCCTGGGGTATGGGACATGCCCTGGGGTATGGGACATTGTCCTTGGGTGTCATGGGACATTGTCCTGGGGTATGGAGATTGTCCTGGGGTAATGGGACATTGTCCTGGGGGTGGACATTGTCCTGGGGTATGGGACAATCGTTTGTATTTATAGAATATTGTCCTGGGGTAGGGACCATTTTCGTATGGGACAGTGTCCTGGGATATGGGACATGTCCTGGGGTAGGGGGACTTGTCCCTAGGTAATGGTACATTGTCCCTGGGGTTTGGGACAGTGTGCTGGGGATATGGGACAATTGTCCTGGAGGTATGGGACATCGTCTTGGAGGTATGGGACATTGTCCTGGGGTATGGGACATGTTCCTGGAGGTATGGGACACTTATCCGGAGTAATGGGGACTTGGCCTGGCGGTATGGGACATTGTTCTAGGGTATGGGACATTGTTCTGGGGGTATGGGAGCAGTTTGTCCTGGGTATGGGATCTTCTCCTGGAGTAAATGGGACATTGTCCTGGGTAGGGGCCATTGCCCTTGTGTAATGGTTCTTGTCCTGGGGTATAATACATTGTCCTGGGTGGTATGGGACATTGTCCTGGGGTAGGGACATTGTCCTGGGGTATGGGAACATTGTCCGGGGATATGGAACATTGTCCCTTGGGGAGATGAAACATTGTCCTGGGAATGGGACATTGTCCCGGAGGTATGGGAACCTTGTCCGGAGGTATGGACATTGTCCCCGTAGTATGGACATTGTCCTGTAGGGTTTGGGACATTGTCGCTGGGTATGGGACATTGTCCTGGGGTGTAGGACATTGGTCCTGGGTATTGGACATTGTTCCTGGTGATATGGAAATTGACCTTGAGGTATGGGACTTGTTCTTGGAGGTAGGTGACATTGTCCTGGGGTATGGGAACATGTCCTGGGGTATGGACATTTTCCTGGGGTTGGGACATTAATCCTGGAGGTATGGACTTGGTCCAGGAGTATGGGACATTGGTTCTGGGGTATGGGACATTGTTCTGGGGTAGGACCTTGTCCCTGGGCAATGGGACAATTGCCTGGGGAAATGAGACAATTTCCTGGGGTATCGGGACATGTCCCTGGGTGATATGGGACATTATCTTGGGGATATGAAACATTGTCCTAGTATAGGGAATTGTCCCGAGGTATGGGACATTGTCCGGGAGGTGTGAGACATTGTCTTGGGTTTGGGACTGTCCTGGGGTATGGACATGCCGCCCTCGGGTAATGAGATATTGTCCCTGGTGTATGGGACATTGTCCTGGGGTATGGGACCATTGTCCTTGGGATGGGGGACATTCACTGGGGAATTGGACATGGTCCGGGGGTATGGGACATTGTCCTGGGAATGGGGACAATTGTCTTGGGGATATTAAACATTGTCCTATAGGGATTGGGACGTTGTCCCCGAGGTATGGGACATTGTCCCGGATGTATGGAATTGTGCTGGAGTTTTGGGATAAAAACATTGTCCTGGGATAGGTAACTTCCCTGGGGTATGTAGATATTTTCCTGGGGTATGGGACACTTTCCTGGGGTATGGGACATTGGTCCTGTGATATTGGACATTGTTCTGGAGGTATGGGACACTTTCCTGGCGGTATGGGACAGGGTCCTGGAGGTATGGGACTTATCCTGGAGGTAGGTGACATTGTCCTGGAGGTAAGGACATGGTCTGGAGGTATGGGACATTGGTCCTGGAGTATGGACGTTGTTCTGGAGGTATGGTACATTATCCTGGGAGGTATTTGACATTGTCCTGGAGGTATGGGACATGGTCCTGGGTATGGTACCTTGTCCTGGGGTAATGGGACAATGACCTTTTGTTAACATGAATTCTTTTTTACTTTTATATGTTATTGCGGACTCAAGACATTTTCAGTTTGAGCATGTAAACCAAACTGAATGTGCATCTTCGAATGATTCGAGAACCATCACATATTCGGACGACCTATTTTGGGAGGCCCCTGTCCCTATTTTTGATGTAATGGACTATATCGTCGCTGTCTTCACGGTTAGTGTGTGGAACGTTACATGGAAGGATTTTCCCTGAATTTTGTACCTCAGAAGTACTAATTATCATGAATTTTCTGCAACTATTATGGTATAAAGACCCCTCTCAGATAAGTGTATGTGTGCCCTGTTCGAGTGGGATACATATACATATATAGGAAATAATTGTTCTTAGCCCGAATATTGCGAATTCCTTTTTTTTTTTTGTGCCTATTCAACTGCACTGCTCCAGGTTATTGTAATCGAAGTGCTTCTACTGTGATGCTAGTACACCCATATGAAAACGTCCATCACGGTACAAAGTTTATTTAACAGTTTATTTATTCCTAATTTTCCTTTTTGGTGCAATCACTGTCGATGATTTGTATCGTCCCATTTTGATCGACTATCCTGCATTGACGTAGCTAATAAATCCATTCCATTACTAGCCAACAAGGTATACCTGTGGATTAGAGCATGGCTTCATATCTGAGGGAAATGGGCAGGGTAATGACAATGGTTGCGAAAGAAATGTCGTCAATACAAGAAATAAAAAACCAAACTCCCAAGAAGAGTGAGCACGCATTGGTGGAATTTTTTTTCGTGATTTTCCAATCACATTCGCCGTCACTGATGGATAGTATAGTAGTAGTAAAACCAAAGTTTTAATCCGTTTTGTCCCCGCAGACCGGGGTGGCCGGATTCACCTCACATTGCTAGCAATCGGCCCTTTACTCCCTCCTCCACTTCGCCCGATTCAACGCACCCCCATCCTCAACCCAACCCTCTTAATCTCCTCCTCCACTTGCTTCCTCCCTGTCCTCTTTGGTCGGCCCTCTTCCTCCTCAACCACCAACCTCAACTCAAAGCCCTTTTTAAAACAGCTCCTCATCCTTCCTCCGCACGTGCCCATACAATGTTCAAAACCTTCTTCGCCTTCGCCAGTCGGTCATCTCACCGCCTCTTCCAAACCCCCAATCTCTGTCATCATCCCAGCTTCTTCCATCCATCAACTTCACACCTCACATTGCTCTCTCCATTGCTCGCTCTGCCCTTCTCAAAATTCCTCTCACCCTCACACTCAGGCACCATTTCTCACTCCCATACAGCAATCACTATCCCACCCAACTCTGTCACCATCCTTTCATCTGCAAAGGAAATCTTCCTCCCAATAACAACTCTCCACATTCCTAAACTTCACCCCACCCATACCTTACTCTGGCTGTCACAGCCCGGCCTCACATCCACCACTACCGCACTAATCCGTCCCCTAGGTATGTGAACTCCTCACTGTTTCCCACCACGTCACACAACTTTTCCCCCCTCCTTCCCCACTCCCCCAACTCCCTTCTTGCATCTTTCCCACACAAAGTCCTCTTGCCAAACTGGGGTCACTCTCTTCCTCTTTGTGTATCTCCCATGATCCATTTCTATTTCCCACATTTCTTCGCACACCACACTAAATTTGCCCTCACCCTCTTTCCACATATCCCACATGGGTCACCTTACTCACTAACACCTCCCCCCTCCTCCCCACTCACCATCACTTTAGTCTTTCCCAAGGTTTACCCTTCAAGCCCACTCTCAAATGGCCCTCTTCCACTTCTTCCAAGTCTTCTTCCACTTCCAAAAACCCTCCATTGTCTCACACATTAAAGTCTAAAAACGCTAAAGGTGGAGGAGAGGCGACTATCTAATAGCATGAGAAAGGATTTTGTTTTGGGTCATGGCGGTACGAAAATCTGCATGAGCAAGTGGTGGCTATAGCAGCGATGCCAGACCACACTATACAATGAATGGGATAATGCTCAGCATTATTTAACGCATAGTGAATTTTCTTTGGGGAGCAATGTGGCATAGGGCTAGCTTCTCATAGGAACACAGTTTAATAAACGGGATATGTGTGGCAGTATTGCACACTATGCTGGATTCCGGGAAATGCTTACACATTTCAAGTTTCAACAATCTAAAATGTTCTCTAACTAGTTCAATTAGTATTTCTTGAATCTTTTCTTATTGCAGGGAGCTATAATACGACTGAAACCAGACTGACTCTCACAGATAATGCATCATCAAGTGTGCAGTACCACAAGGTAATAGTTGAATGTATTAAAGAGGCACTGCAGTGCTTGCTCAATCCATAAAATCAAAAAATCATTAAAAAGCAATTTTGCGATGTTTTATGTATCCTAACATCCCCGGGCAAGTTGTAGTAGACTGCAAAGCAGCTTAATAAGGACAAAATCGATATTTTAGTCCATTACTTGGTCCTTCGGACATTTACCTACAACACATACATTTTATTTCAATCGTTTGAATACCGATGTTTTTTTAGTTTTGGAAAAAAAAACTGACAAGAATTCTATCGACTTAAACTTCAACTCTCAAGCTGGTGCCTACAATTTCAATATATTTACTCTTCGGGGTGAAATCACTGAAGTGTCTTTAATTTGCAGTCCAATTGTTAGGTCCAATCCAATCCTCATCAGGTCCACAGGTTCATGCTAACTTGTCGTGAACCTAGCTTTCAAAGTTCTGCTGGATTGTCTGTGATAAAGTGAAACATTCATCTTCTAAATTTAAATTTGTGTCAAATATCATCTACTTCTGTACTCAGTTCTGGATTCATTTGAACAGCAATTTTGCCTGATAGAAATAAATTTACTCAAAGATTAATTGAAGTAATATAGGCCCATTTTAGCACCATCCAGATGAAATGGGACAAAAAAAAATGGCGACATTCTTCTCATTCACTCTCCGCCGCACTGATTCACAACACTATTTTTCAATAATGTGATTTGTACTAATAGTGAAATGCACTTGTCTCTGTGTGTCCATAAATGCAAACCGAAAGTCAATAAGACATGTTACAATTGTCACTTTAAAATATTAATGTAAACATTGCAGATTTTATAAATGCATTTACCACAACATGGCTGAGCTTGTAAAGCCAATCAGTGATATGTTACATGTTTAGAACAGATTTAGTGAAATAGAAAAGCAGCACGGGATTCCACTAGTTTGCGTTTGATGGCACGAAATGACAAACTTTGCTTTTAATATTTTCAGAACATTACAACACCCAAAGCAATATAGATATAGGAAAACCAAAAACAAAAGTGACTTGATGCAATCGCATGTTTGTTTTATTTTTTAAAGAATGTTGAAAATTATAATTATTTTCTATTTCTGTTTCATTTCAACACCTATAATGACCAAATGAGACAAAAAAGAAACAAGAAATTAAAAAAAAAAAATTTTTTAAGTTGAGGTTTGAGAAACAGAAGGCCTCAGTAAAAATGTAACTCAGAGTTGAATCAAACCAAAGTTTGATTGTAAAATTTTTAAATATAGGTCAATCAAAATGGGGCACTCTTTCGCTAAACATCCAATTCAAATGATGTCACAAGACAGGTAATGAGAAAATAGTAGCTTTGTGACACCGACTTTTTTGTCACTTCCGTTAAAATCTGCCTGGGGAACGAGGCTATTATAAATCATTTCTTTAATTTTGGGAACACGGCGTCCGCACAGATTGAGTGATACTTCATTCAGGTACACACGAGTACGCCCGAACTTGCGCATGTGTGATCTTGTGAGGCCGACCAATCATGTTGCTCTATAACCCGTGGTCGTCAGGACCGCATAGTGGCACACGTTCCATGGAAAGAATACACACATTCGCAGTGTTTTTTGTCGTTTTGGTCCATAAGAATTAAAAAATCGGATTATAGCGATCTGGCTAAGGACCTTCAAAATTGGAATAAAAAACTCCCGTTACTAGTGTCCAGACTCTACTTGGTGAAAATTTGCAAAAGGTTGATGCAAGACTAAAAGTGTGGCCTCATATCATGAAAACTTTAAACATTCCTCCTGTATTGTGTTTCTTCAGAGGGCTTGGACTGAAGGTGGGGATGTCGGCACCATCCAGACGCACCACTAGTATTGACTACCATGCAGGGGACATGATTTGCAGTGCTTGTGGCTCTGTGGTTGCTGATAGTGGGTGAGTCCTATAACCTTACAATAAAAAACAATGAATTTTGCTGCAAATAGAACAGAATTTTACTTCCTGTATGTAATTTGAATCTCTGATGTGATTATAATACGTGGTAGATCCTTTGATCCAGCCCCATTAATTAAGAGTCAGGACTGTCAACGTACCAAATATGGAACTTGAGACCTTTAACCTTGTGTGTATACCCGTGGTGCTTCAGTAGTCCGCAGTAAGACCCTATGAACTTTGCAATCTGACCTTTTTACAAGGAGTGTGCTTAGTGCTGGACTTGTATACGTATAAACGTGTACATGAACGGAAGGGGACTACACGTTTAGAAAATTCAGTACACGTTTACACTTCATAAAAAATACTAATTTTTTCCAGTATTATTTTAATTTGCTTAAGTCAAATTTTCACCAAATTACCTGGCCTTCAGTGACAAGTAAGTTAAAAGTTTCCCAATGCTGCCCTAGAAATGGTTTCCGTCGCTCCGACTTTTTACGGAACAGGGAATCCCCATTTACAAGTTCTTTTACGTGCATGTAATCTGTGTTTATAGACCTTGTTACTGTTTTTCTATGGAAGATAAACTACCGGGTACTATCAGCTAAGGGGCCAACTTGGTAACAAAATATGATTCGTGTTTGGGGATCTTTGGGATAATTCAACTGCTTTATTTTGGATTACAACATAACGTAGGTAAGTACAAACAACATTTATGTTCAAGATGATAATATGATCAAATGCAAAGTCGGGTAACGGACGATGACGACGATTTCTGGCCTAGAATGGCATTTCGTGGAAGCCTCCAAATTCGCATTTGTTATGACCGTTTACACATTTAAACGAACGCAAATACCTCGTGTAAAGGATAGGAAACTAAACGGTAACTCCCAGCTCTAGTGTGCTCAAATGTTTTGATTTGTTTCTAGGCAATTTTGACTTATTCCAAATCTTGATGATGCAACTTTGAGCTCAACCTTGAGCATTTTGGGATGGGAAGGCAAGGTAAATTAATATGGTGTGTTTGTATGATAAGTAACTGACCACAAATTACGACGCAGCTGGAGACCGTGAAAAATCCTGCGCAGCCATTACCATAAGAGGATTAATTTAAGTAAGGTAAGTAAGGTATTAAATTTGCTGCAAGAATTGTTCAGAGGTGGCAAAGCGCACGCTGTATATTTGCATAAAACGGGCTGAGTCTATGGGTAGTCTTATGCGCGATTAACCAATAAGGAGGCCAACCCACTCAAACAAGCCAATCGGCATTCACTTCCGTGTTGACGCATGTTACGCTCAGCGCAAGGTAAATAACTGAACAATTCTGGCAGAGAGTTTAGTATGTAATATCCATCACCATATTTGGCAGCTCTGCAGTTGTCTAAAGTAATAACCCAATTTGACCAAAATGTGAAGTTAATTTTTTTTAACACTTGGTGAGCAAATAGAGCTATCTTGTTAAAGGCACTATCAGTGATCCGCCCGAAAGAGTCAAAATATTTGAATTTTGCAGGAATAGCTTATAATGAAGGATAAGTCTGTAGAATTGTCATAAGTTATTTTTTCCAACTGAAAAATCAACAGAAAAGGAAGAAAACAGCAGTGTTCAGAGATTTGATTCTCCATTCAAATACGTGTTGTAGTAAGTGTCCGTTCGGACAGTAATGACTAAAATATCCGATTTTATCTTTATTAGGTTGCTTTTGATCTTATAATTTGCAGGGTATGTTGAGATACCTAAACTTGTTACAAACATGCAGAAATCTGATTTTTGATGATTTTTTTCCATTTTCTGATTTATCAAATGGCTGATAGTGCCTTTAAACTGCATCAGCATATTCAAATTTGAAAAAGCCCCTCACCTGTAAAATGCTGTAATTTGCGGTTTACTTCACAGGGTGATTGATGTTGGATCAGAATGGCGTACATTCAGCAATGAGAAAGCAGTCTCGGACCCGTCCCGTGTGGGTTCTGCCGAGAATCCGCTCCTAAATGGCAGCGATCTGTCTACTATCATAGGAAAACCTACAGGCAATGCTGGCTTTGATGAGAGTGGCATAGCTAAATACCACAACAAGCGACAGGTGAGATGATAAGTTAATAAAATGGAGTCATTAACCTGGAATTCGGGTTGCAATGGTCCTTGGGTAGTGTCCCTCATGTTGGTGACCTCATGTGACCTTCAATCACAAACCGCAACAGCAGACGACACTTGAGTTCGGTGAACAATGTATTTTTTAGATATTTTTAGCATATATTAGTATTTTGTATAAAAAGTGTGATAGTATGGGGGTTTGATTATGTCTGAATTTTGTAATGCTTTTCCTAAAAATGATAACAAAATGCTAAACAGAGAATGAGTGTATAGCACCCTCAATTTTTCTACTATCAAGATGACAGTGTAGTAACTGCGTGTCTACTCCGTGACCCTCCACATATACCTTCTCTCCAACTAGTGGGCAACTACAGAGTAGCCATTAGGGTAGGTAAAGGAGACATGTCACTGTATGCCTAATAATTGTACATTGGAAGCCCTATCTTGCAGCTACTGCATTGCATCTAGCTCAGTGTGTAATGTGCGGTAGCTGCTTCAGTAGATACCATGTAGCTACCGTATCAGCTACCACACGAGTAAGAATCCTGTCGTGTTGCTATACCAATACTAAACCTTTAATTCATTTCTAGATGTGTGGTTGAAAGGGTTCATGTATGTTCATGATAAAGCCTGAATGTTTGTTTTTTTTATCATACTTGCTCTTTTAAAATTGTTTTGAGTCAGTAGAGGGATCATTGGGGTTATGCCAGCCAAAGAATTTTTAGGCCTAATTGACTATAGTTGGATTTATTTCTCGGACAGTCTCTACGCACATCCCGTCACATGCCCGTGTAAGCGCCGTAGGCTACGCAGTTGTTTGACACATGCTTTGACCAATTGCGCATTTGCGTTGCTATATATGCATGTTTAATGCGCCTTACACTTGCATATGTTCGATTCTGTCCAAGAATTAAATCCACCAACTATAGCTATTTTCTTATTGCCAATCTTGCCATATATTTGACTAATCACTTTGTGGGAACACACCCTGTCTTGTGAGTGTAAGAAGGTTGTAAGTGCAATAGCTGCCATTTGTCAGAATTTCCCATCCACCATACTATTATACCAAGTCTTTGGTCAGTGGCTCTTGAAATGGTTCTTCATGCGACACAGTCGCCTGAAGAACCATTTCAAGAGTCAGACTCAAATTGAGAGTTATTAAATAGCAGCACACAGATCTATCACATGGCAGCTATTGCATTTATGAACTTGTATTAACACAAGGACCCATTTTCTTTTGTTACTTACAGATGAGTAGTGCCGATAGAACCCTGATAAATGCCTTCAAGGAAATAGCAGCGATGGCTGACAGAATTAATTTACCTAGGAATATTACGGTAAGTATTTCTGTCAATGCTCGTCTGTCATAAATCACCGTCGTTTGATTGTATCCCCAGCCTGTGCCCGTATGTTTGTCAAACTCAAGATTTACAATCTTGACTACATTGTAAAAAAAATACAGCAAGTAAACTTGCGTCATCCCCCTGGCAAGATGGCAGTCTGAAACATGACCTCAGATGACCTTTGACCTTGGTCCATGACCTTGGTCCATGACCTTTGACATCATCCACACATGAAGGAACCCCTATTGCACCTTAACCCCAAGTCTGGTTTAAATCAGACTTAAACTTTTCGAAGGAGACGCGAAAAACGAAAACCTAACCAAACTGGAACACACACATACATACACATACATACGGACATTCGCACCCTCGCAATATCCCCCTCTGCTTTTCAAGCCAGGGGGATAAAAACAAAAAACAAGATAAATGGGAATGTGGAAATGAATGAATTCCCTTAATCTCAAGAGTAATCCCAATTTAAAGGAGGATAACCCAATTTAAGTTTATGAAGTTTTCATCTTGATAGAATGGACTTCACCCAAAAATCCTTCTGTAAAGTTTTGTGCTGATGTTTAAACCCGTTTCGATGTGAGAGCTATAAATTTGATTTTGTAATCCCCATAGAGTACTGTGTAAAATTAATATTGGTCGACCAAAATGAGGCACATTTTGCTCATAACATCCAAACCAAACATCTTTTAGTCCTAAGATTCCACTGGGTAAATGAGAGAAAATAGTAGCTTTCTTCAGATATACCAAAATTTTGACTACTTCCAATAAAATTTGGGGTTCTGGGGATGAGGCTATAAGCAATCGACAAAAAATTGGTTATTTTCTTTTTCCTGAGGATTTGTGTTTTTGTGTTTGTTTTTGTGCAAAACCAACGTTGGCAGATTGAACAGGTTTATGACAACCTGAGCAATGAAATGCAGTCCACTTACCCAGAGGGTGTTTTAAACCAATCCCATAATGCATTGCAATGTGCCTTTACTGTACTGTACTAAACATGTCAGTACTTAGGGATAAAAAGTGTTCAAGAACAACAACATTTCATGATAATGCTAAATATTACTTAAGTTCTTACTCTTTGTGAGCTAAAAATAAGTGTAAAAGTCAGGGATGTTTTGTGTTAAGAATAGGATTTTTGTGAGATTGCATGAGCTTTTTGAAGTGAAATTTCCCAAAACTGG
>JAMKCH010052959.1:0-10000 GCA_023653785.1 Ophioderma brevispina
AACAAGTCTTCATTCTTATTCCTAATTGAGTGATTTTCCATGTCAGTTCGTGATATTTGTGCAGTTCCCATAGTTACTTGGCCACTCAATTGCAAGCTATATCCTCGTTGGAGACTCACTGGCCCTGTGGTGGAGAGTGACAACCCTGAATATTTTTCCGCTGGTATACCAACACCTCTGTTGCAAGAGGAATGCCAGCTCGCGCGCATTTGAAATCAGTGGCGGGTTTAAGAGTCATGCAGCAGTGTCAGCAGTTGCTGACCGGGCCCCCTTAAATAATATGCTCCTTCAGGGCCCCCTCAGACACCCTTCGTCGCACAAAGTGCAACTTGTACGCTGCGAAAGCGACGTAAAGGGCCCCACCTCAAGCTACTGACAGGCCCTTTTCCTTTATATCCGCCACTGTGTGAAATGGGTTATTATTTACATCATGGTTGCACGAAGGTTTGGTTGAGTATTTTTTTTTCGTTGTTATTATTATTCTTTGCCGAAATTGCTTTATTTGTAATTGTGACGTTTTCTCAAATAAAATTTAAATAATTAACTTCCTTCAGGCTGAGCTGTTGCGATTTTTTTTAAGGCGAATATTATGATATATCTGGACAAGTTATATTTTTTGCATTTTTTCTGTTATGTTGTTTTGTTTATTATTTTCATGAAAAAGTTGTAATACTCCTGGCTACCAAATTATGAGAAAAAAACAGTGTTTGGGAAAATTTTTTCAAAATTAAAGTGAGTGTTCCGATCGTCTTGGGGACCCCCCTGATTTACCCGAAGTAGTATCGATTTGATATCAGATGAAAGGCCATTTTTTCTGGTTGTAATCCTGAAATTTGAGCCCTTAAATCTTTTATTCCAAGAGATAAAAAAAAAACCACCGTTTTAGTGGTTAACATTCAATATTCGCACAATATGAATAGGGCTTTGCACATGCATTATTGGTCTACCATCAAAACTGCACGTTTGTTTCTCACGGTCTTGATGGGTTGTATTGCAGTGCCAGGCTCTCATATCACAGTCGAGAAACCACCATACAACATAAATCGGAACAAGCACCTTAAAAGACACGTTAGTAAAATTGATTTGAAAACATTGTTGCGCTCTTGAACCCCAAAAAAGTTAACCCATTCCAAGATCTTATTGCCAAGCCAACCAAACCCACTATCAATATTAAATGGTTACAATTTTACTTAAAATCTTTCTTACCTTTCAAATAAAAAAAGGACATTATGTGCAATTAAATAGAGTGTTAGACTTTTTATGTATGGTGAGCATCTTCAATTCCCACTGTTCTCTACAATGTTAGACCCAGGACCGGGTGACCTCAGCTCGGCGCCCCTTGCGGTAAATTGAGTTGACATTACGCATAAGCCGGGACAGGCTGTACTCGTGGCTGAACGGCGCGGCGGTTCTCAATAACTTGCAATGATCCGAAAAATGGACAATTGAATGGGAATAACACTGCTAAAAACAAGTTCGGAAATCGCGATTACTTTATTTTGATTTATATCGTAACATTCGGCAGTTCGATGAAGTATTTTGAGCTAACAGAATTATTTGCATTAGCATTTTTTGTTTCCATACGATTCAATATTTTAATTTTTCATATTAAAATGCCACGTTTTATGCCCATGAAATGGCAATATGTCCTGGCATTTAGCACGAAATTCAAATAGCTTTCACTACCCACGGTGACTTTTTGAAGTTAAAGACACTATCAGTGATTTGAATATTTGATTGGCAGGAATAGCTTCAAAGTGAAGGATAGTCGGTATAATTTCATAAGTTACCTTTTCCAGCTGTAATTGACAGAAAAGGAAAACGGCAATGTTTCAAAGATCTATTCTCCATTTCCAATTAACCGTTTTGTGGGGGGGTTGTAGTAAGTGCCGTTCGGACAGTAAATGACTACAATCTCCGATTCTGTCCTTATTAGGTTGCTTCTGGTCCCTTATTCATTTGTCAGGGTATGTTGGATCCCTGTTAACTTGTTGGCATACATCTTCAAAATCTGATTTTGATGATTGTTTCATTTGCTGATTGAGCAAATCAACTTGATAGTGTCTTTAAATAATCAGACAAACTTCTAGTAATTTCTGGTGATTCAAGGTTATATATATTTTTTTAACATTTTCCTGTGATTTTTTTGATTTTTTCTGCGATTTTACTTGAAATATCGATCCTCGGATAGTTGATACTCGACCGTGCGACTACGTGCTTGTGTGCTACATTTATAGCTTGCCTTTCACGACATGGAAGGGATCGGACTGCAATGAATAGCTAATATAAAATGGTGATATAGCTATAGATTTGACGGCTCTGCTCACCTGATAGCCTGTTTTTATATGGTGTTACACATGCGTTAAAGGCCCCGCTTATTCCCGGCGTACCTCCCGCTTACGTCCATCTATCATCATGATTGTCCCGGCAGGGCGGGACAAGCTAACGTACATTCCCGGCCAAGTCCCAGCTAACATCCCAGCTTGCGGGCAATACTTTTTTGTACATGCCCGCTATGTCCCTGGGCATATACCCCGCTAATGTCCCGGGACCCCCCGGGCCGTGATTGAAATTGACAAGTGCATGACAGCATCACTGATCTTATGTCTGGTGCTCGGCCCAAAGAACCTGGCATGTGACCTTGCGCAAGATTCCACACAAAAGTTTGGATGGTTTCTAGTCAAGATTGACCTACTGAATCTAAATCTGGAGGATTCCGCCTACTTTTGCACCTTGAGCATTTTGATATAGGTATGGTAAATGTACTCATGGGGTAAAATAAAATTTGTAAATGCGTCATAATGGGTTAAATTGTATAGTCCATGTTCATCTGGTCCTATGGATTAACAAAGGTATAGTTGCTATATCAGGACATTTACTTTTAACACATCAAGTCTTAAATGGTTCAAGGTCCTCCTGGTAAACATTTAGAATCACAGATTCTTTTCAAATGGGCTCAATCTTCATTCTGTTTGTATTAATGTCAATATAGGGTACACACTTTGTTGGACATTTGTGGTATAAAATACGGGGAAATAATGTAGAAGGCCACATGGTCTAATGGGGGTTAATCATTTTGTCTCTGTTAGATACCTTAGCACTGATTGACATGAGGTAATGTTTATTTTCTGTTTTAACATTACCATACGAACATTTGAAACCAATTTGAAACAAATCGATCGTTGTAGAATATTTAATCCCATATGACATGACAAATTTGGTCTGTGTGTAAACACCAAAGGTTGCAGGTATAGCAAACTAACCTTTTTTAAACCTTATGGGGACAAGATATAACCACTTCTATACATATTTCAAAATCCACATGAAAAACATTTTACAAATTTTACCCCCTGTTAATTTACCGTCTTCCCTATCCACAATGCTCAATTATGCTCTCCAAGTGGCATCATCCAGATTTGGAAATCCACAGGTCAATGTTGCCTAGAAACCATCAAAACAATTTGTGTGACGCTTGCCGCAAATCCATATGGGTCTAGCAACCGGACTATTACACAACCCTTATACACCATTCCCTTTCATCTTCCTTCCAAGGTCATCTTTTGAAAGACGAAAGTTGAAGGTGCTTGGTTTGAGGGGGATAAGTGTCATTTTTTGTAAAGGTGAGTAGGTAGATCCAGTGGTATTTGCAGAAAGAGGGTAAGATCAAATTCCAGTGTGTTGCGAGAAATGTGGAAAATGGATTCATGGGAGATGCAAAAATATTTTATGAGCGGAAGATATGAAAAAGAGCTGAGTATGGTGGACGGTGAAAAGTTGCATGTGAGTGGAATCGTGATGGAGTTCTCTTACTTGGGAGACCAGGTAGATGTTAAATGGTGAATGCATACGGCTGTGACATCCCGAGTAAGCTTGGGTGGTTAAGTTTAGGGCATGTGGAGCTAGAGTTGCTACCGGCATGGGAAAGATTTTCCTTTGACGAGTATAAGATTTTGTGAGATTGGTGAGGTTATATGGGAGTGAGACATGTTTGTGTTAAAATGAGATGGGGATTTTCAAGAACAACTGGCACTTTGAAAAATAGTGGCGCCCTCAAGATTTTTTTCAAAATCGATATATTTTGAATGTTTTAAACTTTAATTATACAAAGCCCTCACCCGAAATGATTAGACCAAATCAGCTCCTTATGGGTAAACGAACGATTTTGTAATTTAGCGTCGCGGGCGACGCGAATTCAGCCGACTACGAAAATGGCGTTTAACACCCGAACATGCACGCCGTTTGCATTTTCCCACGCTATGCATCTTTTTTGACCGGTCTGTACCGTGTGGTTTTAATATCATTGAGGACTAGTCCAAATTTCATGTAATATACATTTTGTTGATTAAAATTATGGAAAACTTAAAAGTTAGCCTACAAATTACCTGGATATCTTTAGCCTCATATCATGTCCCTATCTGTTTGGGTTCTTATTTTTATGTGTAAAATATGTCTCTGTTCTCAATGGCCTAGACTATCATTTGAGAGCAAATGGAAGAAATTTCATAGGTTTGTGAAATGTGCCAGTGCCGCTTTACAGCATCACTTGCCACATGGTCAAAATGTGGCAGTGAGTTGTGGAACAGGGGAAAAAGTTGTGTGGTGAGGTGGAAGCGGTGAAGTATTGCACGTACCTGGGGTACAGGGTTCTTTTAGGGGGTGGTGGTATACGAGGGGCTGTGACAGCTAAAGTGAGGCATGGGTGGGTGTAAGTTTAGGCATGTGGGAGTTGTTGGCAAGGGGAAACAATATCCGTGAAGATGAAAGGAATGGTGATAAGAGTTGTGTGAGATCAGTAATTGCTGTATTGGATCGAGATTGGTGTGGTGTGAAGTTGATGATAGGATGAAGACTGAGGACTTGAATGACTATATAGGTTTGTAGAGAAGCTGTGGACCGGTTGGCGAGGCAAATAGTAATATGTTGGTATGGGCACGTGCTGGGGAAGGATAACGGCCATGTTTTTAAAAGTGCTTGTAACTAACAGAGATCGAGCAAAGTTTTGATCCATTGTAACAGTCACAGTGCAATCCAACCAGGTTGTTTCTCTTGTCACCGACTTGGCCGCACTGCATCACTTTGAGGCAACTTAAAGAAGGAAACTACCCCTTCTTGTGCTAAAGAGAAAACCTTCAAATTGAAATTGAGGAAAAAGTTACCACCTTTCTAATTGTTTTGTGTTTTACCATAGGGCCCCTGTTCGAGGCAAGATTGCCCTGCCTATCCTGCTTAGCGTGATGAGAGTCATGTCCTTTCAACATATGTCATTGGGGTCAATGCAGAGGGTTTTTTTTTAGTCAAGCCCACAATCACCAGTTTTTGGGAAATTTCACCTCAATAGGGTCAGTGATCCCATAAATCTAATTCTTACACATAAAACCCTGACCTTAATAATGCTCAACTTTTAGCTCACAAAGTGTTATTACTTGGGATTTTAACCGCTAATCCCCCTGGCGGAGCGCACCCAAATTAACTCAGTAATTATGCAAATTAGGGTCCTAATTAGCATATGCCACGCCCATAATCTTATCAGATGAAGGGCATGGCATCCGATCCCGCCCACCAATTTACATCACCATAACCATCGCCTTATTGGTCGCATGTTATCGCGTTCACAAGATTAACCCCAACTTAACTCATTAATTATGCAAATTAGGTACCCTAATTAGCATATCCACCTCATAATCTAATCAGATGAAGGGCATGACAGTCCGATCCCACCCGCCACGTTACATCACCATAAACCCTTATGGGCTCATGTTATCGCGTTCACAGAATTGTTTTGGACGCCGCCGCCGCCTTGACTGATGCATATCCCCCTTCTGCTTTTCCAGCCAGGGGTAAAAAATGAATACGACTAAAAACCACAAGTGAACAATTTAAAAAGGACCTCATACAAAAGCCGCCACCACTGTGAGAGAGGCAAGATGAATCATGCTATATAGTCATCTGACGGAGCCTGGAGGAAGATAAATGCAATAGTATTTTTTATTTTCTGTCGTGCTCGATAGAAATCAAAATAATCCCAGGGTTTTCTATAGGGAGGATTACTATAACGGCAAAATTTCAAACAAGGTTTTGCGTTTTTCTTTTGACGTTTTGGTACTATACTCGATTCGCGCTGAAATAGGGACAGCCAGTACTTTTGTATAAGTACGGTGAGAGCTTTCTGCGAGAGGCGCACAACATGAAATCTTGTACACTCCTTGTCCGGTTTATTCTTAAAACTGCGCTCTAACTTCAATACCACGTGCAGTATATCAAAACATAGAGGGTCACGGGTAAAGGTAACGTACGCTAAAATGTGGAAATACTACCTGTATGATCAGGTTGCGCCTTTTGATTCTTGAATATGGTAACAATGTTTTTTGCCGCTTCCACACAGGTGATATGGGTCCTCGTCATTACTGCCATACGTTACCTAAACTATAACGACTTAGAAGTACAATAGTCAATACCCACTCATAGTTGGTCCAACTTTTGTTCAATAGTTTGATGCTTGTTGGATAACTTATTTGCAAATTAAAACCTTGCCCTGAACACCAAATGCCAACACTCATGTTAGTTATGTTGGCCCTACATTAAACTTCCTTTAGTCTTATTAAGAATTTGGGGAATTAACTTGTCAGGTACATTAGGAACGAGGACCAAACGTATAACTACCGTGTAAAGTGCACAGTTTAAGGAATTTAATTAATTTTCCATGTTCACTCTGTTTAATTCTAAATACAATTCCACTTCCTTAATTCTATAATGCCATATCTTAAACACTTGCAAGTCAAAACACTTAAAAGACAGCTTTTTCGCAGTGACTACATAAATGTGTTTAATTCCTAAACACCGTTTTTGCAGTGAAGTGATGTGAATGATTTATAAATCGATTGTATTAAAACTGTACAAAATTCAATTAAGAAAAAATTTGAAAAGTACAGTGAACAAAATTAAGTTTTGTACTTGACCCTTTTCCTTTCAAGTCACTTTCTATTGTTAGGTAGTGAAGCGACTTCTTGGATAGCTTAAAATGCTTCTTCCTTATTTCACCTAATGAATATGACTCAAAACTTTTCCCCAGCTCCTATATCAGCGTGAATCGAGTATAATTTTTTTCAATACACGTTCAAAACATTCTCAGTAGAGTAGAAGTTATTAGTATAGACCGCAGGTCTACAACCGATCCAGTGCAATTTAATTGCGAGAAGTTTGTATCCTTAAAAAAACTCCTGTCAATTTAACAAAAAAAATTTATTTGAGTCGGCCTTCAATGACAGTAAAAGTATCAAACTCAGTGTGGTGATAACTCGCACATTCGTGCATCTGTTGTGAACTTGTGGCCATCGGCCAATGCCATCATAGCCAGTCTCAGGTCTAGCTATAGTTCGCAATTCAACCCTAAATTTACGAGCAAATAAGACGCATGGAATGACATTTTCGTTACGGACCGCTCTATGCGAGTACACCAATGTGAAAATGTTTGTCACGGTAGAAGTTCCTTTACAAGGCATTCATGCCCGAGTCAACGTCCTTTGTTATGGTAATATTGATCCTCCTTACCCGCTTACAACAGGAAGTTGTGATCACCGTCGGGTCGATTAGACCGGGCATGTGTAGGCCATGTATGGTATACTTTGTTCGGTCTCGAGTTTGGGGTGACATCATGACGCGACATTGCATTCGCTCTAGCGTTTGGATTGCGCCGGCTTTGTTCTCGTGCGTATATGCTGCAATTCCAAGGTCGACGCGTGCGTTTCTTGGGTGCAAAACCCAACGCGCAGTGACATCACCCCCAAACTTGAGATCGAACAGAGTATAGTAGATAAGCGGAACTTAAAGTTGAACTTTAAAGGGGCATTTCGTGATCCACAACCTCGACCCCCGACTAACCTAAAAAAAGTTGAGATTTTTATATCATCCGAAGCGTTAGCCTTATTAAGGCCAAAAAAAAAATTGTTGTATTGGAGTAATGGGCCAGTGCAAAATTTTTAATAATGCATTATTACATCAAATCATCACACATAGTCTGTAATGTTATTAATATTGATACTTTTGACTCTTATTATTGAAAATCTTAAAGAGAAGTTGCCAAAGTTACACCAGAACACAAAAAACAAAAAAATATTGAGAAAATTGGTTAAAAATCAGGGTAAAAACAACTTGAAAAATAAGATTTTTGAAAATCAATAAAAAAAGTTAGGGTAGGTATACTTTTGTACAGGGCTTGATTTTCAAAATTATGGTAGGGTGGCTTACTCCAATACAACAATTTTTTTTTTTTTTGCCTAATCCATGTGTACCAATTCTTACTTGTAAATTCGGTCGCATCTGTAAGAAATTCGCAAATTTGTATTTTTTGTCCGTAAACGGACAGAAATTACAGTACAGTGGCGTATAGGACCGTGGGAAACAAGTATTCGCTCAAAACACAAAACCGCAAGATCGGGATCAACTCAAATTTTGTGACTAAGGCTTTCTCAAGGATATCTAGTGAACCATGAATAAAACAGGTGGTGCTGGAATCACAAAATGCACCTTTAAAACTAAAGGTAATGATTTTCGTGTGATGAAAAATTCACTGGTAATTCCACTAAAGGCTTTAAAAACAGAAAGCATTTAAATGTGCAACTTTTGCTTTTTTTGCCTTTTAACACTTTGGTTTAGGCGATCCTGTCGTTGGGTCCACGATCATATATAGGGAAAAAATTACTTTGCCATCAGATTTAAGCTAACCAACAGGGTATGATGTTAAGCTTTGCCAACAAGGTTAAATCCTCAGAAGGAGGACAGGGCTTTGATTTATGAGGGAAATTATATGGGGTAAAATAACAAGGTGCAGGTTTTTGGCTCGAAAAACCACTAAGAATGTGTCCGTTTTTATGGAATTAACCTGTATCGACGTAGCTATAAATCCGTTACTAGAAAACAATGTTAAATTGTTGGAAGGAGGGCAGGGCTTCGATTTATGAGGGAAATTATGGGGTAAACACAACAAGGTTTTCAGAGCAATCCGCCATGTTCTATTGGTGAAAACATTCGATCACATGGTACAAATAGGCTATTCTGATTGGTTAAAAGTCCGAAAATCTTTACGAGGGAGTAGAGGCGATTACAGAACTAAATTTGTTTTGGTTGAGCGTAAATGGAACGGCGAAAAGTAGGCATGGACTAGCGTATCAATGATCGCAGTACGATAAACGGGATGCAGCTGCATACGCATTTGATTTTAGCTTCACATTTGCCCCAGAATGCATCAAAGGGAGGGAGAGTAAGAGCCACTCTCGACAGCGGCTGCTAGCTTCAATGGCGATTTCCGTTGAAAGTGGACCAAAAAGCAGGAAAAATTACTTTTTTTTTGAGCAAATTAAACTTCATAGATATGATTTGGATCCAAAACACATTTAGGTTTCAAACAGACACTGGCACATTTGAAAAATAGTGCGCCCTCAAGATTTTTCAAACTTGATATTTTTGCATGATTGTAAAGCTTTTTATACATTAGCCCTCACCTGAAATGATTAAGACCAAATTAGCGTCTTTATGGGTAAACAGAACAATTTTATAATTAATGTCGCCGGCGACATTAATTCAACAGACAATGGAAATGGCGTTTAACACAATGAAACGCACGGCGTATGTATGTTTCCCATGGCATGTACCCTGTTTTACCGATCTGTGTCCTTTGTGGTTTTAATATCAACTAGAATTTCGCGGTTCTCGGCTTTCTAGGTTTCAGGTTTTGCTGGCTAGTTGGAGACTGGTTGGGGGAGGCTGGTAAATTGTGCGTTGCCAGTGGGTTCATGTTGGCGGTGGTTGTGATGCTTCTGTTCAGAACCTTATCGGTCGCTCTGAGCCATTTGTTGATAACTGAGGTTGGCTGGAATTTGTATGTTGAATTGAAGCAGACGTTTTCCTGCAAGTTGTTTAGATTGTTTGAATTGATGTCAAAGATGAATTGTAATTCCGTGGCTGCATGTTCAGGCGACTTGCAAGTTTTATAGGTTGACTGTTA